>JAQIWH010001905.1:0-27878 GCA_034695005.1 Cryptops parisi
GTATTTTATAGTAACTTTATATATATAGTGACTCTTGTGTACAACTCTTTTAACGCTTTTTAATTCATGTCACCCAATGGTTGCGTATTTCCATCTTGGATTTGTATAATTGTTTTCATTATTTTTGTATTTTCATTGTAAATAACATTTGTTACAGTTTTTTCTTCATTGTAATTTTGTTTTACTTTTATATATCAATAACCTTCATGGTAATATTATGTATATGTTCTGAGGACTTGTTCGAGATCTCTTTGATCCCTATTGGATCGTAATAAAAAATATATATATAGAAAGCAGTAGTTACAGTAGATTATAACGCTGTGTCGTGCAGGAAAACCTGAAAACGATGCAGCTATCGCTGTGCAAGGCAGAAAAGCGTTACAAAGCAGTTGCTCCACCGTTGTGTTATACTGGAAAGCAATTCGGAATAGTTCACAAGAAGCGAATTGTAGAACGATGGAGAAACTGGCGAATGAAAAAACTAAATTATTTTAGAATATATGGGAATGTTGTTGAACTGTACAATTTTTATTGCAAATACAGAGACTCAAGAGGAGACATACGATTCATCTTACAAACCCAAAATTTTTACTATAATAGAATTATCAGATTTATGTAGCTTCATTTTTAAGTGAACTATTATTATACAGATTACACCTCACTTATCTAGAATTCACTAGTGCGGCAGCAGCTTCCGGACGATTAGAATCAACAATAAAATTTACAGTGAAAACTTTGGTTCACAAATTTTAATTTTTGCGTTGAATACTTTTGGTTCATACTTGTTAAAGTTACAGTAAAAATAACAGTGAATACTTTGGTTCATAATTTTTAAATTTTCCATTTAATTTGTTATTTTTTTCTCTTAATCTTCACTGGTTCGGAAAACCCGCTAATTTTACATGTTGGGCCTTACTAGTTCTAAGCTTTCAAGATTAGTGAGACCCAACCTGTACAATGGAACCAACTCGTTTTTAAAGGGGTCGTAAAAAAATTAGACCAAACATTGTATAATTAAAAAAAAAAACAATCCAAAACAAAATTGTTTTAAGGTTTAAAACAGGTTTTCTAACCTTTTGTCGTATATTGAAGTTCTTTGAAACGTATTCGAAATTTATTTTTAAAACGTAATTACATTATGTCATCTGATCATAGTTTCTCTTTGACAATCTTCTTTTTTTTTTTATTCGTAAATATGCTCTACCCATATACAAAACTAATCCGAAGGTATTTTTTCTTTTCGATAAGGTGCTTGCCACCCACATACATGGCACTTGATATGCCATTTTATGAGCAATTTTGTAAAACCTTATTCTAATATGTTAAATCTACTCTATGTAATTTGATTCCAAGGATTGTTTAATAAAAATAATAATAATAACAACCTGATTGATAGACACACTAGCAAATAATTAATCGCTAACAAAACGTAACAAATTATGGTTAATAATAGTTGACGTGACAACACTTCACTTTCATCAGTAGTTATCTGTATGTTTTTCTGGTTATTGTGTAACATTTTAGTCATTTTTTATTAATTATTATACAAAAATTATAAGAATTATTATATGATTAATGTAATGTTTCAGTTTATTGTATTATTTTGGTAGAGTTGATTTTTTGCATACTAATGTTGTAAAAGTTTTTAAAAATTTAATGCAGACACAAAACAAACAAACAAAATTCGATGGTTTTCACTCGTTCAGAATTTTATCGTGGAGTTGTTGACATTTCTTCATGTTATTGATAAAAATTAAAAGAAAACATTTTTTAAACACGCCATCTACGTTGTCGATTCT
Organism: Cryptops parisi; assembly: GCA_034695005.1. Classification (NCBI taxonomy): domain Eukaryota; kingdom Metazoa; phylum Arthropoda; class Chilopoda; order Scolopendromorpha; family Cryptopidae; genus Cryptops; species Cryptops parisi. The sequence continues at coordinate 1,800 of JAQIWH010001905.1, forward strand.
CTTCAAGTTGTTTTTATAGATAATTTATCCTCGGGTTTTTGTTTTGTTGGTTTTCCCAACTATTTTGAGATCGTAAGATTTTTTTCACTTGATTAGATCTCATTGAACAACAAACTCAAGATTACTATCAACTCAGTGATTATAGATAAATTTGAGCCACTATCACACGTAAACATCTGGGAAGATTTAATCTCAAAGCAGACATGTATCATTACATGTCATTCAACAACTTGGTAGTAGGGACGGTGTTTTTGACAGAGAAAATGGTTTCCAATTGTTAAATACCGCGTATAACGAGGTAATTTTCTGACGAAATTATTGGTTAATTTCGCATTACCGATAAATAAACAATCGCAAAGGAAGTATCGTTACGAACACGAGCACAACTTTAATGCCCATCAACATATATTTCTGCTTGAAAGCTCGTTCGAAGTGTATCCATTCAAGTGGATAATCTGTCGTGAGGGATTAAAGCTAAAACAAAAACGATTTACTGGTTTCAGCAAAAATCGATTGGCTACTCTTTTCGGTGTAATGGATGAAGCATTAAATCATGATAGAGCTACCATCATCACCAGTGATCAAAGATTGCGACGATGACCTTCCTAGATAGGAATTGAAAAGCCATAATTTTCTCGCTTAACTGCACCTCTGCTGTATTGAAGTAATTTTCAAAACCCATTCAACCGGTCACGATATGTAATTTTTTTTTTCCAACCTAGCTCACGTCGTCCTAATTAAACTTAATGTTTACTATTTACAAGTTTATAGACAGAAATTAGTCATGTGCAAATATAGTGATTAGTGTTGCGAACGCTCTATTTTCCCCATTAAGTTTTACAGGGTGTTTACAAAATAAGGTGACATTAAAATAAAAATAGCAACTAGTAAAAATTAAGATATTAGCTGTTAAAATTCGTAGATAAGTTTTAAGTGTTTTTTCATGTGTAATACATATACAAATAGTGCAGGGTAGGTATATTTAGTAACTTAAAAAATTGCATTTTTAATAACCCTAATCATGCCTGAAATTGGTATGAATAGCCACCGTTTGTTAAAAGTTAAAATTTTATAAATCTTACTGTAACATTCAAATGGAACGAGTTTACGCAGATTTTAAAAAGTTTTAAACAAACACGTGGAAACATCTTTTTATCTGAAACGTGTGAAATGTTTATTTAGATGAGTCGGTTTTATACTCCAAACAATGTTGCTCATAACATATTAGCGATAGATAGTAAACTATACATCTAATACTTGTACATGCATTTAACTTTGTGTACAATAATGGTTTAGTGGTTTGAAATGTAGGTGTATCGTCAGCCACACTCTTCGAGAAAAAAGGGACTCCTTGTGTGAAACAATCTCGCAATTGACTGTACGTAGACCCTCCTAAATTTGATAAAATCAAAACGTACCGCAACCCTATGTTCAAAATTTCAGTTCTGTATGTCATCAAAACCCCACTTGAAAAAGAGTTCAAAAAGGCCAAACGTTTCAACGCTAAGTTAAAAGGTTCAAAACAGTAACCTATTAAAATATGTTATTTATTGCATTAGAATGAATATGTTTAAAAAAAATTAAATAAAATAGTTTTATAAATATAAACTCTAAAATATTGTACCTTGTAGACGATTCACTTATAAAAATATTAGTTAAAGTTAAAATAATTGTATGTTTCTCAAAATGTTTTAGTTTTGTATAAGCCATATACAAAGCCAAAAAAATTGAGTATACCTCTTATAGTAGAAGGGTCCTAAACACTTCAAAGTTTATTTTAATTTTTTATTGTATATGCAACTTTTTGATCTTTCCCATTTGCAAGTGTATTCTGTTAACACGCTTCTTCAACTTTAATTACAACGTTCCATAATTTATGTTATGAATTCAATATTCTTAAAATTGATTACTTTATGAACAACTTTCTTTAAAATCCGTCTTTACTTAATGCCCATGAAACTGTAAATAGACACTGACGTAAATGAAATGTATTTATAGAAAAAGTAATCAATATTTTTATAACCATACTTTTTAAAGTACAAATTGAGTTTCGACTAAAAACGCCTTTTTTTGTAATTTTAGATACAATTTAGACGAAAACAAACTGGGTGTTTGTTTTTTGTTTGTTATTTTTTGTGTTGTTGTTTTTTTTTGTGCTCAGTTGAGAATAACAAATCGATACAAAACATGTTTTTATTAAGGTTACTATGGAAGAAACATTAACGGTGAATGCAGAAACAGAGAAAAAAATAGATGATAGAAACAAGTGAAAAAAATAAAGAGTTGGAGCAAATTACTGACGCTTGTTTTGCGGGACAAGAGGAAGTCCTTAGGATGGATTTATGTGGGAACCACTTGATCCCTCTCTCACTTGAACCTTGATCACGCTTTGAGTTAAAAGAGACCAGCTATTTCTGTATATAAGTACTGATATAAAGTAGATATTCTACATTTGTGTGATTAGTGAGCTTAATTTTGAATTGCACAAAAATTGTTCTATATTTATTTATTTTTTTGGAAAAGGCATTCGAGTTGGTTGGCATTCGAGTAGTCACGTAATTTTCTAAAATTTCCGTTAGAAAAAAAGTTTTATTTTTGTTAAACATGCATTCCGATTTATGGACTGTAATTCGTACGACAATGAGATAGACTCTCTTTCAACCGTTCGATTGCATCTTGTTTTCTGGCAACTTTCCAACAACTGGATACTTAATTAAAACTGAGTATTGCTTATTTCGTTTGAACTCATTTTTGTACACGCTACACGCATCCCAAAGAAGTGTGGTGTGGGTTTATTATTTTTTTTCTAGATATAAAAAATAGATAAATAAAAAAAAAGACATCATCCAATTTTCCAAGCAAGCAATTTTCGTATCATACAGTATACTGAAAATTGTCATTTTTTTGTCTTATATTTTTTCGGTACCACGATGCAGTTTGCATTAGCAAATTAATTTGATTCTAAGAAACTCTGAAGGGAATGAGCTCTGAATACCTTTTTTTTGGGAACTATTTTGATATGAAGATTAAATTGTTCATATTGTTAAATATACGGTGACTACAAAGTTGTTTAACTGCAACTGCATTTGTTATGTATTAGAGTGAACATTTTTATTTATGTAGGCTATCTTTATTTATCATTTCTTAAAACAATATTAAATTACTTTTTAAAAAATTATTTATATTCGCTTTATGCATATTTTAACACTAACCAACATTTTTCTCAAAACTGTAGCAGTTCTAAAACTGACATTTTTTGTATCGTAAAATCGCTATTTCTCAAACTGTCAAAGTGCACCAACACGACAAAGTCTTGTACTAATTTAATTGTATTTTTTATTAAATTAACTTTTTTTTTAATATTATAATTTTTTTTTTAAACTATTAGAATATTACATATTTACAAAACGCTTACCCAAACTGAACATTTTACGAGCAAGCGCATCTCACTAAATAAACTGTTAGTTTTAAGCTATCTTTGTCTTAAAACTTAGCTATCAAATATTTAGAATGCTTGATTTTAATTGAAGATTAAATGGTAAAAGGATGTTAAATGACATTTTACAATTTTGAGAAAATTTTGTTTAAACATCTGAATTTGCATTGCTGTATTGGATACTTCACGCTTCTTGTACTAATAATTTTTTACATATCGTTGTTTTGCTCAAAATTATGCATAGGATTGTACCTGACACATTTTAAAATGCTTCTAGATCATTTTGACAAAAATGTACTTAACACTATTTCACCCCAGACTGTTAAATTAACTGAAGATAAACCTGTCAATAAGAATTTAACATCAGAATTTAACTTGGGTTTATAGGTTTATGGTAAATTTGCAGCAGAATGTTGTGTGGTCATGCTGTATCTCTGGAGCGTTCCAATTTGGAATGCGTAGAGCCAATGAACTCACTCTCTTGCTCACACATACACACACATGCGAATAATGTGGTTAGATACACTATGTGGCAGTTCACTCCAGCATTAATGGCCAAAAATTTGCCGCTACCCAAGTTCATGCGGCTATTTTGCGATTATCACTCATCAATGGACGTTCTTTGAGCCTCTCGTGGTGAAAAAAAAATTAAAAATCAATGCCTATTCAAATTGAAGGGAAGTTAAATTGTTCGGGGTCAGGAAACACATTGGAAAATCTGGGAACAGCTGTTGCTAAGTGAATATGAAAATGGAAACGAAAAGAGGGGAGAAAACGAAGAAGTTGAGGGGGTAAAAAGAGGAGGTGGAAAGACACCGTCTGCTCCTGGTTGGCACTCAGTCACGGCTGGTGGCCAAATGACGACATAACACTGCCAGTGTATCAACGCTATTAACCGTATGCTGCCAGAGAGCAGATGCGCCCTCTCTCTTTCTATCTCTCTCTGCTCCCATCTGTTTTTGTTTAAACTGGGAGGGGGCCCCTGTTTACGGTCACTTGCCACAGTTTCTCGCAACGACCCCTGGGTTTCGGGTCATCATATTTCACGAGTGGAATTCATCGTTTGCCTAATTGCTCCACTGCTTTTTAATTTTAATTCACTTCTTTTTTTATCTGCTGCTTCTTCCTTCAAGCATGGCGTAAACAACCTACTTGACTGGGCGTTACGCAGTTACACCATAAAGTTGTTTGCTTTAATGCTTTTTGTAGTTAAAAACAGTAAGAGTATTGTTGTGTTTTTTAAACTTAGAAGTGGTGCTGGAAGAAAAACTGGATACTTTTTAATGTTGTTTTTTTATGTTTACTTTGTTATGCAAGTTTTTTTATCAACTTTAATTTTTTTGGAGAAATGCATTTGCGATTTGACGTGTGTGGTAAATAATTAATGTGATGCAATCACAATTTTTGAAGTATATTTTTTTATTCACGTCAATTCAATTTAATCCGAAGCAGAATTTATTCCATTAGCAGTCTATTCGCCATTTGCGAATAAACTGCGGTAAAAAAGATAAGTGAAAAAAAAGTTTTGTTTATGAATTTAATTATATTAGTATTATTACTTTTTTTAAATATAGTAATCGCTAGCTAAACGCCCGTCATTAATAACGGGTTCTAAGATTATTTAAATTTTTAATCTAAATCTAATGAACAAATGCTAACTTTGAAATTTTGCGCCGTTGAATGCCATTGGGTGGTGCTAAGCCAATGAACTATAGGTAGACGGACTTACATTAACAAATTATTATAGTAGATTTTCATATGTTTTATAGTAATATAACGGTAGTATTTTTATTAGTATTCGAATAAATCAGGCAAAAAATTTCAAATCATTTCAGGTATGCCATTCTTTTTATTTGGTTCAACGTCGTTTAATTATGCTGTCATTTTTTTCACAATACAGATGTGATGGACATTTTTACTCTACCGGAAACAATATAGAGGAAACAACTTTTGTATTATGTACCACGCTTATCACTTATGTCAAGTAATAGCATTGAAAATATGAAAAAAAAATATTAAAAAATTATATTATTTTAAGTACAACAAGATAAAATGCTCATTTTTTTGACATTTGTTTTCCTGTATATCACGAATGTGTGGCGTGCAGTTAGAACATGAATTATTCTAGTCGAAAATTCATGTCGAGGAAAATGGCAGAAGGTGAAACCATAGAATTTTTTTAAAGAAAAAAATGAAATGAGGGGGGAGGTATGTGTTAGAATGTATCAAATGGTTAGAAAACACGTGCGGTCACTTGGATCATTAGAGAATCTGTGCCAAATTGCAACGAAGGGGTCACGTAGTAGCATTTTGCCTTCCTGAGGCGTCCATAAAACAAAAGGTCTTGAAATCGAACTTAAAGGTCCGAGGTTTCAATGAGGAAAAGGTTAAAAAGTTGTTGCAAAGGCTGCTGCAAGAACGTTCAAACTCATCCATATTCATTTTTATTCATGATTTCACTGCCACTGCTTCTCGTTGTGTTAAAAGTTTATACTCGTTAAAAAGTTTTGCGAAAGAATAGTAATCATAACAGTAATTAATTCTGGAATACAATTTTAAAAAACTTTTGACGAATGATAGTATATTTTTTGGTGATATGTATTTTATTTTATTTTAAAATGATGGTTGTTTTAATGTAGGGAATCGATTGTCAATATTAAGCGTTATTATGTATGGATGCGGTTTAATCCGAAGGGATTGTAATTTATCAACGCTGTGCCATCGCTAACCAGAATTTTGCTCTTTATTTGCATCGTTAAACATGGAGGCAATAAGCTTTAAATGGGATGGTGGATAATGAGATTATGTATATTGAATTACCTGCCGAAACGAGTGTCGAAAATGCGTCCGAGAGATTTTTAAAAAATTCTCAACACTCTTAGTTTGTAAATCATATACAAAATATATTCCCGTCTTGTCACATCGACGGCGCCGTTATTTGTTTTCTTCAATTTTAGACATGATACGCATTTTTATCACAGAAAATGAGGCTGTTGAATTGTAAACTATTGTAATTAGGCTAATAGAAGAATGTACTTTAAATTAATATTTATGATATGTATTTAAATTCATTGCAAGCGCTTGCTAAATGCATACTTATTTGAGGTGTTCATAATGTTATCAATTTTTAACTACATATATAAAGTGGAAATAGCCCTTATCTATTGTATGTTTTATTGTAACATTGTACAGTGTTAATATTTTTTCAATTTTTTTTTCGTATATTACTGATATTTAATTTTATATTTCTCTATGCATTTTTGTCAAATATATCAATATTAATTGTATTTTATGTTCTTTTACATAACTTATCATAAAATTTGGATAGTATTAGTCTATTATGAGGTAAGACATGAATTTATATATGGAATCCCAGAAAAAAACCAACGTTTATCCGTAACATGCTGCCACCTAGTGACTGCGAAAATAACTACTGTTATAAATACTATAAATTACCATTAGTTAATGGTAATTTAATGGAATCCTGTTCTACAGAATTCTACTTAATCCTGAAGAACACAAACCGTTATACGGAACAATTGAAGGGCGTGGTGTATAAGGGTGTTAAGTAATATTTTGCTAAAAAAAATTTACTTAGAAGCATCTTCGAATGAGTTAGATGCAATTCTACCTTTCTGACGCAAAACAACAAAATGTGCAAGGATATTAAATGTGTAAAAATGTTTCTTAACATTCTTTTAAACCGGTTCTTTAATTCTATTTTAATTTAAAATATATCACAAAAATAACCCCCAATAATCATGTTCAGAAAAATCATTAAATTAAAAAAACAACAACTTGTAATTTTCTGGAAAATCATGTTGAAGTCATTAGCGGTGGCTGAAAGTGCAAAATAAAACAAATGAACATGACATGTAATGATGATGTCGAGCAAGATTATTATGTTTATGATTGTACGTTTGCAAACAGGGAACAACATTAAGGTTTTGCAATGGAGCTGTTTAGAACTTTACAGTAGCGAGTGATGAATTAGCATTAATGATTTCATACTCGACAGGAGGGAGGAAACACGAGGAAATTAATATAAAAAAACCAACTTCATTTTTATTGTGACCAGTGACCACCCCATCATTGAGCTTGCAACCTCTTAGTAGGAAATAGTCCTAATACACACAGACTTATTAGAGTAATTGCGAGAAATTGTGAATGATGGCGTTTTGTTGCTTAATGAGCTTTGTAGGTGATAATGGTGGTAATGATCATGACGATGATGATCACGATGATGATAAAGATAATGATGAAATGTGATGATGTGGGTAGAGATGATTACGCTGCACGACTATTTCAGTTTCCCTTCCTATATAATTCACAAGATGCTACGAGTGGGAGTTGGATATTATAATGATAAGCTACAATTTTGTATAAACTTTTTTAATTTTGAAAACAAAGGATGGAAAAAGTCGTCTTGTAGAGAATCTCGTTATTCCTACAACATGTTCGTTATTAGTATAGTAGAAACAATTTCCATCTCGGGTGACTTGTTATCTCTCTTTTCTCGTCTTTTCGTTTTGCATTTCATTTCCAGTGAAAATGATATTCTTTTTTTTTTTTAAAAAAAACAAAAAAACTTTGTTATTCTTTTCCATTTTTATTTTCTTCTCTTTGGAAGAGCATATTTGTAATCAGAACTACAAAGAATGAAAAGTGGATTTCATTTTATACACACATTGTTTTGAAACACAATTGAAAAGTTGAAAGTGGGAGTATCTTGTGACATAAAATTTAGTTAAAGCTTTATTTTATAATACTGCACAAAGGGAAGTTATTTATTAAAAAAACAAAAGCTGTTTTCAGCTGTTTCTACACTTAACTCGATGATACATTTCATGTACTTGTAGAATATCGCAGTTTTGTAGTTTCAAATAACGGCTTTGCAAGTAAACTTTGCAACAATTGTCTAAATATTAATAATTAATTACACGTATTTTACTTATTTATAATTTGTACTCAAAATAACCCTTTATAACTTCCCAAAAATTATCTGAAAACTTAATCAAAACTTTGAAAATTGTATATTTATTTTTTATTAATCTTTATTTTTCTTAAAGCAATCCAAGTAGAGATCAACAATAATAAGTAACTCGTTACTAAACACAATCCCAGTGACAATAAAACAATGCGTTATTATTGTTTATTCTCTTTTTTTTCTTTCAAGAGAAAAAAAATTACAGTATCTAAACGAAATAATGACAATGATAAGAAAATAAAAGTAAAAACTAACTTAGTCGATCAAGTTGATGTGTTTATATAACGCCTTATTAAAAGTGGTGTAAGTATTTTAGTTTAGGAAGTATTTTGGAGATGACAGTCTTCGTCAGTGGTAGGTAGGGCGTTCCAATTCTTAAAACAATTAAAAAGATACACTATACATCTATACACTATATATCCATCATACAAAACGTTATCTACATTATACTCTCCTTAAAACCTTTAAAATACGCAATGTTTGGTGTGACAATTTGAGAAGTATGTGGACAACTGTAACGTCAGCTTCTTGCATAACCAAAAAAACTGATTGTTAAGAAACTAATGTCACAGTTGTTCACTGATTTATCGAATTGCTATACCAAAAAATTAGGTCAGCAGGTCTTTAGATAAAAAAAAAAAAAGATTATCATACTCATATTTTTTTAGTATTTTATGTATTTATTTTTTATTTATAAATTTTGTGTTATCTTAACTTTTTTCTTGAACTTTATTTATAATTTAAATGCAATTATAAAAACTGTGTTGTGTTTTACAGTTTAAACAATTTTATACTTTTTCGGTAAGTAAAAAAAAAACAGTAGTTGAATAAATTTGTGCCAAAGAGTTAAGGTGTTCTGATTTTTTTTTAACTACTGTGTTGTTGTCACATTATTTTTTGTGGAAAGGTTAAGGGATAGAGATGAAAGCTAGAAATTCAATTAGGGGCAATTGAATTTCATCGAAAGTAATTGCACTGTCACACTGTGCAACAAAGCAATTGGTCTCTCATTGCAAGTAATGTAGTGTATTTAAATAAGCAAGATTAACAAAAAAGTGAGGGCTTTTTTTTTCCAACTATTGTGGTAGTGAAGGTTGCCAAGGAAAAGTTTAAGACTCAATTTTAAGCTCGATTTGTTGGGGTAGTAAATTACATACACCTAATTCAATCCACGATTCTATTTTTTGCGATTTTTTGTGAAACAAAAGAGGTGGAATTCTTTGATAATATACTCTTGTATTATTTTACTAGATTTTTTTAGGAAATTTATTTTTTTGTAGCGCTTGAATGTCGCTCGAACTTTAAAAGCACCGCCTGAATGTAGAGTTCCTTTTGAATCTCAAGAAAGCATGTGTTTTAATTAAAACTACTATCTGTTTAGTTGCAAGTTTCAACATTATTGTTACTCAGTGATAAATTCCCTTAAAATACAAGTATGTTAAAGTTTATTATAATTGACATATGTATTTTAAATATGTATTTAAAAAACGCAAACATTCAAAATGTTGACCGTTTTACTCACTAAATGAAAATGCCGTTAGAACAACGTTTTACATCATTCATTTATAATTTCTCAATAAATCGCATTTTTCGTGAACGTTCGACGATATGAAAAACATCTCAAACTTACATGTTCATTGCATTTTATTTAAGATTCAGAATATATATCATCCAAATTATATAGAAAAATAATAAAAATTTTAAACACATGTAATTAAATGTTATTATTTAATTTTTAATTTTTAATACACAAAAACTTTATTTAGTTTGCTGTAATTCATGTTCATTCTTAAATAACTTATGTTGGTATATTAATATAATTAAAATATGACTAAATTATTAAATTTGTAATAAACTATTTTTTATATAAACGCTAATTTATTTTTCAGATGATCATTTTATTTTAACTTTTTCAATTTGTGTTTTTTTAAAGCTCTTTAAAGTAAAGCGTTGCTGCCCGGATGGGCTTTTCTGTTATACAAATGTGTAATGCATGAAAACAACAATCGGGAGGAGCTTTTCATGAGAAATCATTTCATAATGCGTTGTTTGATTCACTTACGAATGATCACTTAATCGGTATTGGTATTTATATATACGGTGATTGAAAACGTTTTATTGTGTAAAGTAAGTTTTAGTTAAACTTTTACATTTTAAACTAAATTTAACAACTCAACATTTATGTTGTTTTTTTGTTGTTTTTTTATGTTTTATTTTTGCTAATTATTGTTATTTTTAATATATTTTTATTTTACTCAGCTGCATCTACTTACAAAATCCAAATTGTATGTAGCCTACAAGTAACACATTGCATCTACGAAGTTGTTAAATTTTAAGTTTCTTTTTGAGTAATAACTGTAACTGAGATTGCGTTTTCGTGCATTTGGCGTTCACCTTAAAAGCACCGCCTAAATATTAGCTTTTCCAAACTGCTAGAAAGCTTGCCGCCAATAAAAACAAAGTAAACATCCATTCATTCCGGGAGTCATAATAATGGTAAACAGTAAACGCATTTTGTTGCCAACTCATTTTCCAAAACTGACATTGAAACAGATTTCTTCCCCGTCGTTGTTACCCTTTGACTTCATCATGTGCTAATCTACAAAGAATTAAGCGAAATGAGTCACGCCAAGCCTTTTTATTTTTCACAGCTTTTGCCTGTTTTCGAGGTTAATGCCAAATGGTGATGCTTGTGTTTATGTTATGACAGAAGGGAAAAAAAGTACGGCGAGAAAGGTTATTGTAGAGTTTGTGACACTTTTATCATTACGTCTCTCTTTTGATGACGAGATATCTCGTGAAATGAACGATAGCATCTTGCCTCTAGAGAGAGAATTGCCTTTACAATGCGACAACCATTTCTGCTACTGAAAATTAAACTTTTAAAATGCCAACCGCGAGAAAAGGAAATCTGTGAAACAAACGCTGTCAAAAAATATACTGTTTTAAAATTTATCAAAAATTGTTGTCAAACTTCTATTTCAACGGCTTAAAGAAATATTCAGCTTTAACAGTTTCAGTTTTGTTTATTGGCATTTTTCATGATTTTTGTATTGCTTATTTTTTTTAAGGTTTTGTCGTATTAATTTACGTAAAATCTGATTTTTATACATATTAGTATATTCTCATATTTACAGTATATTTTCATAAACCTTTCTAGATGGCAGTATACGTACAATTTTAAACTCATAAGATCACGAGTGAATCTAATATAAAGCGTGTAAAAATATTGTAATTGTTGTAATGCAAACTTAATACATAGAACAAAACATGTTTTATGTATTACGAATTATTTGTTTTTACACAAAAAAAACGTTGTTTTTCACATAAAATAATAAAAAATGTTTATTTTTAAATAAACGGAAAATAATTAAAGATATCATATTAAAATATAAAAAAACTACAGTAACTCAAGTTTAATTCATGTTTGTTATTTGCACGGTTTGCATTGAAATTATGTCATTCATAATAATATAGATGGTGTCGATATTTTACAATAATCTATTTCCGTATACAATCTTTTTCGTTAACAGATTATAATGAATTTTTTTATATAAAAGACACCTATTTGTTGCACTGTTAATTTTAATTGTCAATCAAATAAGTTAGATAATAGTGTAGTAATTAAAAAATAAAAGCAAGCCTCATGATTGTAATTACTTTTCTTCAAAGGTGACAAGCAGTTTTAAAAAAATGCATTATGAAGGAGAAGATGCTTGTTTTTCTTTTTACTTTAAAATAGAATTTTATTTTTTTTTAAAACTAAGGAATGTGTGTGTGCTTTGGGTTCGTCGTATTAATTAGATAACAGCAAGCATAATTGTTAACTCACATGGTTGTGCAAAATGAATTTTGAACGAAAAAAAAAACAAACTTTAATTTAATTTTTTTGTAAACGCGCGTGCATGGAGTTTTTCGCGATTGCAAAAAAAATTTTTTGTCAAGAAACACAAATGTTGAACGAACGTATTTCTTAACAAAAATCAACGACAAAATGGTAAAACAATGAAAACAAAATTCCATTTTTTTCTAATTTTTGCGATAAATAAATTAAATAATAATTTGGAGATTAAATTTGAATTATATACAGTAAGTTGTCTGCAATGTCCAGAATTCAGGCGTTCTATAGGGTGAGGCAAAAGTTTGGTAACAGCCACATATTGCGAAAACAATCAATAGTGTGAGAATAGTGTAATGTATATCGGCTATGGGTTATTCAATACCAAAAGTGACTTTGGATGTAATTTTTTCAAGCTCATCCAATTATTATTTCTTATTAATAACACCCATATGTGATTTATAAAAGTGGAAGGTATTCACAAAATAACGACAATGCACGACACAGATCGAAAAACGACTTGTAAAAACGGAAGTTACAGGCGAAATAAGTACGGTATTACAAGAAAGCAAGCAAGGGCAGCCACAACAAACATGGTTTATTTGAGTAGAAAATCAGTAAAAAAATTATTGGAAACAACTATTAGATTAGACTGATGCAATAACACATACATGAGTTTAACAGGTTTTCCCACAATTTTTTCACCACTTTTCCGCTTTTTTGTTGTCAAGTAATCCATGTTGTTGTAGCTGCTCCTCAGTTTTGTTTCTTGTGATACTGTTCTTTTTTTCTCGTTTTCACCAGTTATGTATTATTATTATACTGGTACATGTATACGCAATTATACATATACAAAAAAGATATACCAACTTTTGGATATATAGATATGTGTATGGTATATTTGCATCTTTGCTGTTTCATACTTTTTTTTTGTTTAAATTTATAGTACCATATATGAGGTGTACAATATCTTCTGACATTTAAACTGTTATAATTTGTATATACAGTATAGTGGAACCTTTATATTCATCATTAATCGATCACTAATCCAAAAAAAATTCACGAATTTTGAATCTGACAAATATAGAATCAATCTCAAATACTTTGTGAATTTACTCCAGTTTTGTTACCCAAGCCTTGCTGTAGCACTCCACATCATGTTTATTTTATTTTGAAATATTTGATTGTTTTTCTTAAAAACTGACTTTTCGTAACCTTAACTGCGACTTATGGTGACGAATAATGGATTTTTGCACGAATATCGGAGCATTATTTTGCCGAAAACATTTGACGAATATTGGGGCTGACGAATATAGAGGTTCCATTGTATTTGACATTGTGCAAGCTACTATAGACACATCATTTCAATTTTTATATTTTTGTGTATGTTTTCCTTTTTTCCTTTCATTTTTGTTTCTCCAAAAGCCATTCGTCACTAGAGCCTTAATTTTCGTTCCAACTATTGGACGATACATTATTGTCGAGATTTTCATTCTAGGGTGAACGCGAGTAAAATATTTCCTTCGTGACACTTTCGCTCTTTTTTTTCCCTCTCCTTTATTCCTCTTTTCACTCCCTCTTTTCCTACAACACACGTATCTTTCTCTTTCACTCACTCCATCTTTCTCTCTTGGCGTCGCTTTGCTGAGCTATAATTTTTTGTACTCTCGTATTTTACTTTGGCAACGATGGTGGATGGCAAAGAGAGAACAATGACCCGAAGCGTTACAAACGCATTCACATTTTATCCCCCTTTTCAGTATTAAAAAAACCTAAGAAAGAGAAAATTTCCCGAAAAATGGATGGTTCTGCGCGAATTAAAAGTTGGAAATGAATATAAGTACAAAATTCGGTTTGTGTAATTAGCATCGCAGCTTTTAAAACTCTTTTGGTGATATGTTTCTGGAATTGCGAAAAATCGAATTTTCGTTTTGTTTTTGTTCTGTTTTGTTGTTTCACTTTTTATGTACATTTTTAAACGTAATGTTTTAGTGCGTTTTAATGTTGCTTTTTATTGGACTCGAACTCTGCATTTTAAAAGAGAGAGTTCCGAGACCACGTCGACTTTGCTGCCCTTAATGTTGTTAAGTGGATTTCCAGCTTTTAGAAGCAAAGATTTAAAAGACTATGAAATGACTAATTGTATATTATTTTTACTCAAACGGAAGGAAGATAAGCTTCACTTACAACTATCACTTTTTTTTTTTGGTTCGTACCGTGGCTTGTACTGCAATGTTTAAAATTAACACGGGTATGAACAACGTCAGTGCAATGTAGTTGCCTCGTTTTCGGTTACCATTAGAGTTGAATGATGCCACATTTTCATATTTTCTTAGAAAATCTTTTTTTTTCAAATAAACACACGTATACACGAATGTGGTTTTAAAGTTTTTGAAACGGTTTATGAAAAATGAGCAAGGGTGTTAATTTAAGTGGAGTTAACACCGAACTCAAGTTTTATTGTTTCTGTTTATTATTATTCGATTAGACAAATATTTTAAGTCATTTTCCAGCATCGTGTTGATAAGTAAATAATGATGATGAAATGTTATAAATAATTACAGCATAATGTACGTGAATGTACGTCACACACACGATACATAGTAGATGTACATCAGACATGATGTACATAATGTACATCATGTACCATGTAAATACGTTATTCATAAATGAACACATTGCCTTATCAATTTATTATACATGCTTCATCATTCGCCAACACAAGGTTTGTTACGTAAATAAAAACGTAGGAGTCAGAGCACATATTGTATAAATATTTATATGTAGACACATTAACGTACAACACTTACACACATATTTGACTCTAAGCGCTGTAGCAAACTATGCGATTAAAATATGAGTTGAGTGTGAAAATATTGGGAACGCTTTCTCGACGGGAATATCAGGAACGTCAATAAGCTCTGGCCACAGAAAGGTTGGTTTTCTATTAATCTTCTATGTCGCCCACGTTAATTGAGAGGGGGCATTCCTAACATTTTTGTCGCACTCGGCTGATATTTCACGATTGCATAGTTTGCTACAACGCTTAAATTCACATAATTAATTGAAATAAGCATAATTAAACTTTGGCAACTTTGGTGTAATTTGTATCTAACGCAACATTGGTTTCTTTTACAATAAAATATTGTACTTTAGTCATAAAAAAGAGTACACTATTTCCATAAATTCCAATTATAATAAGTTTTAGTAGTCACACAATATATGCATACAGCCTTACGTACTTATTTACATGCAAACAACATACTTACATTTTTTGTAATTTCTTGGCTTGATAATAATTGGAGGGCCTGGTGTTGAAGGGTGTTAAGTAACAATTTATTTAAAATTATTCCAACAGCACTTTTTAATGTATCAGGTGCATTAAAATGCACCTACCATCTTCTTAAAGCATAATTTTGAACAAACAACAATATGTGGAAAGATATTAGTGCAAGAAGTTTGAATAACCTATAAACAGCAAGGCAGTTCAGAACTTTAAACACATTTTTCTCAAAATTTTCACTTTAACGCTGTTACACCAGGCTTTCAATTAAATCCGACCACTTTTTCAAGAATCGAGTGCGTATCTAATCATTCGATAATTCCGGTGATTTTATGATTGAAAATTATTTAAATATGAATTACAAGTATATTAAAAAGTAGATTTTCTCATAAATTATCTACAGGAATACATTTTCATTTGGCTAAGATACCGTTGCAATTGCCACTATTGCGTGCGTGAATCGGTCATTTCATTGATTGGCCAAACACTGGGGATGGGCATGTTGTTGTGTACAGTGCCTTCACATGGCACATAATTAATTTTCATGTTACATGCCATAAAATAGATTTGAGTCGTTTTGTGCCAGAAGTATATACTTCATGCTAGAGTCGATAGAGTTTCATGTTTATTTAATTAGGTTTTAAAATCATCGCGTGATAACCGGATGGAAATGATTATTTTTTCTCATCTTTTATTAGTGGACGATGACACCATAGATTGAAAACACACAAAAAAAATTACACACATTTTTTTGTTTATATTCACAGATTCGAAATAGTTGCATGATATCTATGTTGTGGGTGAAACGTGGTACCGTTATGAAGAAATAGTTAAAATGTAATTAACCGATCGTAATGAAAATTTTAACGATAAAACTAACAAGGCTGAGATAAAAGGAACAAATAAGCTGTATGAAACAACAGGAAGTGTCAGGTTGCATTAAAAAGGATAATTTTTGCAACATTCCACGTTTAAATAATTAATAACGCGATCGATAAAAAGGCGCCTAAGACGGCTGCAAAAATTCAACAAACGGGAGAAAATAAAACAAAAAGAATATACAACGAAATTCGATTTCTTTTTTGACTTCATATGCACGATACAATTTTGAGATTTGAAGCATTTTTTACGGTAAAAACATGTTTCTCAAAAGAACCTAAAAGCAAAGATTTGTTGTTGTTTTCTATTGAAGATGTGATGCCGTTGGAGGTGTATTTACATTAAAACGTAAAAAAAAATGCTGGTATAGTATCAAGAGCAAATAAATTGTTGCTGTTGTTGTTGTTTTGAGTTAGTAACAACGAAATCAAACTCGAGAACGTTTATAAAGACAAGAAAACAAGATTTGTAAAAAGTTTTCGAAGGTTGATGTTCGAGAAAAAAATATAGTATACATGAGATAAAAGTAGTTTCACAATATGTAAATAAAAAGATAAAACTCAAATAAATAAAATACCGTACTTAGAATCTACTGAATCTAATAAAAATGCAACGCGCTTTTTCTTCTCTTCACCAGCAATGATAGCGCTACCGCGCCGTGTATGAAAATGCCGAAACTTATACCGAAATTGATAGTCTAACTCAGTGATCTCCAAACCTTTTTGAACGCGTACCCCTAAGTTATTAAAACCAAAGGCCATCCCCTGATATATGTAAATAAGTTTATACGTGATTAGAGTTCATAACAAATCTCCATAATACAAGTTTTTAAGAAATAAACTATTTGTAACAAGAATATATATAAGAAATCACATATTGCTTGCGGACACCATGGATAGTTTCGCGCACCTCTAGGGGTGCACGCATCCCAGTTTGGAGATCACTGGTTTAACTGCAGGACGAATATTGCAAAGCAATATGAGTTAAAACACGGTTACGATTGTTGCGAAGCAACATGAATTAAAACGATTTGCGTGATAAAAAGAAAAATGTTCTTGTCTTTTTTACGGTCTCTTTACTAGTATAGGATAAAATAGAATAAAACAGTAATAGAATAGTACAAACTAGAAGTAAACCCGTGCTGTAGCACGGAAACATAAGCGAAGTGAAGCATGAGCATAAATCGTTTATTAATTTCATGACATCTTGAATACGTCACTCGATGGACAGGTCTCAAACTGACTCACAAACCAGTCGTGGGCTATTCTTATTAAGATACATATCAGTGCAACTGTTTCTTAAAATTTAATTTAGTTTAACAAATACGGCATGACATTTATAACCAACTATAATTTTTAATTTTTTTGTCTTATTAGAATTATCATAATTAATTTTTTTTTCCAATTATGAAAACACTTTCAATCTAAGAAATAAAAATCATAATCTGTAGTCACAAAGAAAATTTGTTTGTTTACTTGTTCGCTGTAGACCAAAACCATTTTTATTTTATTTGAAATTTGTTAAGCTGACAAACGTCATTTTTAGTTGAGATTTGAGTTATTGTCATTTTTAGAATTTTCATTACGCAACCGAGAAATGCGTCCTTTGTGCATCCCCATCCAAACATTCGTGACATTTCCTTATGTTCATCGCAGATGTTGTTAAGAGAACTATCAAAAATTAATTAAGAAAAGAAGTTTATTACTTACACTTCCGTTAATATATTATTGTTATTTTTATACTAGCTGTATGCACGTCATTGAAAACGAAAAGTTTTTTTTTTATTACGCAGTTGATTGTTTTAACTCATGTTACCTGACAACATTTGTTTACTGTTCCCGTGGATATAATTGTTTGTACTCACATTATGTTAAACCGCGTGGTTTTGAATTATTTAATGTACACTTATAAAGAAAATTAGTAGTAGATAAATAGATGAATATAACAAAACTGAAGCATTTGTAAAATTTTTTTTTTAATTAATTCAATTGTTGTTAACTTATTGTTATCAAAAATTGGTAATACTTACAAACAAGTTGTTCCTTATTACTCATATTGTTCGTGCTGAGACGTGTCATTAACTTGAAGGCACTGACAGTTACATCAACTTTATAAATTATATTGCTAGACGTAGTGGCATAAACTGTATTTAAAGACAAGTGTAATACTCGTGTATTTCCAGATAACGCTGAACACCTCTCGTAGTTCATGATAAACTAAAAAAAAATCCTATCAATTCTTCTCTTACATGCGTTTGCTCAAGGCAATCGTTATTGCCTTATTACACAGATAATAAACTGTAATATCAAATTGTGGTGATTTTTTTTTCCAAAAATTCTGGATTAGTTATGGAACTAGCCCGAGTAACTCCCAGATTACTTTCTCGATGTTCAGGACTTCTAATTATACCACCGATATGCTGTTGATGTTTAGTCTCTCTTTGTTTTACCACGACTCCATTCTAAGTCAACAATACGTAGGCAACTGTTTTACGTGTTGTGGTCTATGATTTTGCTTACTCTGACTGTTGCCTGGGTTTAGTTACTTGTTCCACCTAGCTCGTGCAACTCAAACAACGTTTTTTTTGTGGATACAGGACGCCTTAGTAGTCGTGCCACTGTGACACTGACGTTTGTCCTACCTAACCCCAAACCCCCTTCGGCATGGCATAAGTACCAACAACCTACCCTAATTTTCCACATGAGTATAATGGTCGGACCTTAGTAACTCTGGAGTCACTATACAGTATTGCCACACGGCCCGCTGCCCGCTGCTTGCCGACGACCTAAGGAGAAGACTTGCTAAGACTACTCAAAACAGAGAGACCAAAACGACAAGTTTATTTTAAAAACATTTAAATCATTAATTTCATGGATGCATGAACGCTTTTACCTATATTTCATCAGTATAAAATCTTCTGTCTTAAAGTGGTGTGAAACTACTCTTCTGATCACTGTACATCCTTATCACACTATAAGCTTATATATTTCCGAATAGTTTATCATACTTATCATGACACCGATTTCAGTTTTTAATGGATTACAGGAACATTCGGAAATGGTTGAAATATTTTCTAAAGTTTACTGTTGTTTTGTTTTGGTGATTTCTCCATCAAGTCTCTATAGAATGTTTTGGACCTTAGAGATCCCAGTGTGATGTTTCCAAATGAGATGTTTCAACGTTGTGCGTGTTTTGAAGGTGTTTGAGTTCTTTTTTTTATCTTCTGTTTGTGTTGACTTTACAATGGTAGCGAGGATGAAAAGCATACACAAGCTAGTACAACTTTTAACTCGACAAGCGAAATCCATTTGCTCATTCCTTATCTGCTTCGCACTTTAGAAGCCCTTTTCGCAATTCTTCTCTTTTACTTGGGTCAATCTAGTTGTTGCCTTCAATTGTAAATGGAACAGAGTTTCATTCCAAGGGGAAACTGAAAAGCACTCTTCGTTTTATTCTTTCGTCATTGTTGCTAGTTGTTGCTTCCTTAAAGAAGAAGAAAGAAACTAGTAGTATCTGAAGTTGGAAGTTTTGTGCATTCTCTTTCAGTTTCTCGCGTTGCAATTTTCTTAAAAGATATCGTTTTAAAAAACATCATCGTGATTATTTTAGATTAAAACAGTTTTTTAAAGTGGAATATTGGTACCTATATGTTTTTAAAATATATGCGGCCCTCGAGTTATGTTAGTGATGCATTAACTATAATTATTTTAGTATTGAATAAATCTAATAATTTAGTTGGTGCTTTCATATAAGAAATATGGAAAAACAGGCGCATCTTGATATTGATTGCCTAGTGTCTAGGGATATTTTTATATACGAAATATAATTCTTGAAAAACACTTTTAGCATCCTATTTTTTACTTGTATCTAAAAAAATATAATAAAAAAAATGAATGACCATGTCATTAATTTTTTTTTCAAGTTTTTTCTTTTTACTTTCATTTATTTTTTCTTAACCTCGTCACACAAGTGTTTTTTTCTGCTGATGTGAATTGGATAATGAGTTTTCCTTCATCTTTTCACTCTTATAACTTAAAACTCGGACCCGAGGTGATGACAGAAGAAAAAAAAAAGTGTCGTCATTTCCGTTTGGATCATCCTTGGGGCCCCACGAGCTCTAGCTTCGCCTCCAGTCATGAATCCAAATTATCTACCCCATGGAAATGAGAGAGAGAGAAAAATGAGGAGAGAGAGAAAGTGAACCTTCGGCATTGAAATGATGGCTGCCGTTATTTATGACACGTTGTCTCGCAATTAAGGGGGCGAGTTGGTGCCTAGCAGGAAATGTGAGCAAGGCACTGATAAGAGAACCCGAGCAGCGTACTCATTATCAACGGGTCTAACTCACTCACATCGGTGATGCTGTCGCAACCGCAACCCCCTCCCTCAAAAATGGAGGGTGATGCACTTTACTCTTTTTTTAAAAAAATATATATTTAAAAAAATCTGCTTCACTTTATTCGTAACTACTAACCACATCACCACTATCATCATCTCTCGAGTTTTATATTAACTTTTTTCTCCTTTCCTGCTCATCAACATCATCACCATCGTCGACATCGTCATCATCTTCTAAAACGCACGTTTTCATCTCGTCGTGACATTCTTACGATTGCGTACGCAAAATGCGAGCACAACCCATAAACATTTCTGAGAATGAAAAGAAAAAAGTAAGGAACGAGGTCTGTTATTATGAGAGGGTTGTGTGTGCGCCAACCAACAACATGGTTCATCGTTTTTTAATGATGCGGAAAATGCGAGCGATGAGAGGAGGTAATTATCAGTTTGGCTGAAGGGGGTTTAAAAATTTAATTGCTGAAATTTTTTTTTCTTGCAAAAAAAGGGAGGGGGAGAAGCAAGGGGGTAAAACGAACCATGTTTATTCATCTTGGGTGCTTTACTTTTTTTCCGGTACAATTTTCCTCGCATCTAATTTTACACAATGTTGATCCGTGATGAGCCACTGAACGTTCTAATCTCATTTTTTTTTTTAAAAAGTAATCTTCGAATGAAATCAAAATGCAGAAGACATTTTTATTTACGTGACACTTATGGGGAAGGAAATTATTTTAAAGTTGTTTTTTTTTATCTGTATGTTGGAGTTTAACATTTATGAGCGTTTGAAATGGGGGTAAAAAAACAACTTGAAGGCACAAGGCTGGTTCTATTTTGCTAAACATAGTATGAGAAGAACTAATTTCTTACCTGAGTGGAACCATTAAAAGTAGGTTTACAAGCCATAAAAGTAAGTTGTAACGCCCATAACAGTCAACGCGTAATTTTTCCTTACGTTTAATCACTCTAAAAAAGTACTTTTTTTGGATCTATTAGAAATACGCGACAGCTTAAATTAGAAATGTTTTAAGATTTCTTAAATAAAAAGCCAGCATTATATAAATGAGTTGTGAATGGATAACTGTAATGCGATAAAGTTTCATGACAAAGGCAATAAAAATAATGGTAATTTTGTCATTGCCAAGAATTCAAATGAGTCTTCTATTGAAAGTCAAAATGCAAAAAAAAAAGGTTTTTCATCAGCTGAATAAGAAATTTTGTTCTCTTCATTGAAGATAGAAATTAAATTCACCTAATTTGATAACAAGCAGCATAAAGAAAAGGGAAAAGTGTTGTGGATGATAATGATGATGATATTGACGATGATAAAGGAAAGAGGAAATCGAATTATATTCTTCATCGTCGTTACATGTCGTTCACAAAAGTGTGTCACGACATGCTAATAATTCGGAGAACATTAAAGAATTGCTTGTGAAGTGGAAAATGAAGTTGACTTGTAATTAACAGTTTCTCTCATAAAATAAAAATTTTGATTGAATAAAAAGCGCTTTTCTAAATCCACTTGTAGACTATACAAGAAATGAGGCATTTTTAGTCTTTTATTTTTTCACATTGCGGTGAAATAAATGTACAGTGTGTATAGATAACCAATATGCATGTATTGTATATTACATACATTGAGAAACAAATATGCATATATACATTTATTACACATACAGATGGTTAAAAACAACACATTAAAATGATTTTTAAAGCTTACTCTTTATATAGCCTACTGTCATATACAGATATACTGTATGTACATACATAATGCAAAACATCCATTTCTAATTTGACACATTTTAATTTATGCGAATTAAAATTTATGCAATCTTTGAGTAATTCGATATTAAATTTACGCGTGTTTTGAGTAATTTTATTTTTGATTTCTGCACAATTTGATTTATTTATTTATTTAACATGAAACTATCCAATGGGTTTGTGCTAATTTTGATTAATGTGAATTTCGATACATGAGAATTTTTTTACACAATTTTTCTTTTAATTTATGCGGTTTTTTATTTATGCTAAGGACTTATGCGGTTATCGTTTTATGCATTTTTTGGCACATTGGATTCTATATTTTATTCTCATAAACGACTGTAAATGGCAGTATACGTTTAATTTTTAGCTCACTTACTCACTCACAAGTAAAGAAGATTATAACAACCAACACCTGACGAATCTTCTTATATGTTTAAAGACGGTTTTTTTGCCAGACAGTTATCTTATTTTTTAAATACGAATCTATAATTTTATTATTTTTATTATTGTAAATGTGTAATTCGAACAATTAAAAATTTCAAATTTGATACTGCATAAAATCAGAAAATGACTTTCTCAAATTGGGAATAGATAATTGTTAAAATTTTGAGGTAGGCTTATACTGTATATAAAAAAATTAGAAATATGAACGTATAAAAAATTTTTACAATTGACATGATGGATGTCAAAAAACAGATCAAGAAGAGTTTTTTCTGGAAACATGTCTTGCACAATAACGTTTGTACCAATGAGCTTGTACGCTTGTTATAAATCTTTGCTTGCAACAAATATTATTTACATTAATATATTCTTTAACGAAAGATATCTGTAAACATTTTAATCCTAAAACCAATATAACTCCGCATCCGATCTAGTAGTTTTGCAGATGCTTTCAGTTTTATGAACATCCGCACTATTATTTACTGTTTAATCCCAAAATGGTATAGAAAATGTTCACTACAAGTTAATTTTTGAGTAGTACTAGAAATTCGAGTAGGTGATTAAAAGTTAATTTTGAAGTGGTATTGGAATTGGAGAATATTATTGAAAATGTAGTAGAGGATCACTCGAAATAGCGGATGCAATTAAAATATTACGAAACGCACATCCTTCGGTGAACATTTACCGGATCTACTGTCAACAGATGTTAATAATCACAATTTTGACAAGGCCTAATAAGTATTTGAAAAAATAGATTGTGGTATACAGCGTAAACATACCGCAAAACGCACGGCAGTGCCGTATTTCATTTGCAGAAAAATAATACAGGTTTTTAAAAAAAAATAATGTTTTTTTATACTTGTTTTGGTTCTACTGTTCTTCTCCAGTTCCCTTTCTTTGAAAATGGAAGTGTCCATTTTACCTGGCACACCGTCAGTGCCTCAAGACCTCTAAGTTTATCTTTCCTGACGAAACGCGAACTTCGATCGATACACAGAAAGACTGCATTTCATTCCTTAGTTCCTACTGTATATAGTATTAATGACATGACTAAAAATGAAAATGTACACATTGAAACTATATATTGTGTTTTCATTAGTGGATGAAAATAGCCAATAAAAAATGAAAACGAATAGTTAAACCTGAGCCTATACTGTACATGTGGTTCTAGTAAGTCTTCTTGTCACCAATGAAAGTCATGATGTCGTTGAAAGTTTCATAAAACTTATTTTGCGTTTGCCGTCGGTGTTTTAGAGTGCGCAAATAGTATAGTTTGCGTTGCTTTTCACGAGTACAATGTGAAATAATATATAGCTCTCCATCATAAAATGATGATGAATAAAAACAAGAACTAAAACATCATAACTCTGGATACAAACTTTGCATTTTTCAACATAAACAACTGAACTCTTTCGTCACAGCGTAACATTTCGTAGAGTAACATTTAATAGCTAAAAAAAAGTTGTAAATGAATTATTCATCAATAAGTTGAATGGCTACAATTCAATCTCTAGATTATAGCCATTTTTTGCTGACAGATAGAGTTCATCGAATATACAAATAAAAACAGAATTCTTGTAAAGGACATTGATCCCTTCGGATTATAACATCATCATCGACATCCAAAAACTTTTTCCGTAAATATATTTTTTTTTACAACTTTATTCTTAGAAATCGTATAGAAGTCTCATTCAGCCTTTTTCTTGGTAAATCTTTCCAGACGTCGACTTCACTTTATTACACGTGGTAGGCTGTAAAAGTTCGTTCGTTATCTCTTTTATTTGTGTAGATAAAAAAGAAATTTCCAAGCGTTTTTTTTTTGTGTTCAACATGATATTTTTCTTTTGCTACCAGTGTAAAAAAATTATCCATTTAGTGGGGGTTATCACTTTGTTTGTCTGTCTGTTTGTTCTTCGTGGGTGAGGAAAAGTGGTAAATGTGAAAATTCCCAATTCTCTAAATGGGCTGTAACATTGGATCAATTATTTTGGTTCAACTTTTATACTAGAAATTTTTTGTTATTATCACTATTAAATGGTATACTTTTTAAGTAGCTCAAAATGATGTGTTTCGAAATCGATGTGTTTCGACCTGTGTCAAAAAAAGGGTTAGGCCTATGTACACAAAACACATTTAACAATAAAAAAAAGTTAAAGAGCCATAGGCAATAACCTCAATCCTTCTCCAGATCCACTGCAATTTAGACCAGGTTTAAACTTATTTGTTTATACAAAAGTATTTGCTTCACACGCGCACATCCAGAAAGACAGTTACACAGACATGAAAAGAATTGTTTATACAGAGTGGTTTTAAATTTGATACACCTTCAGAGGGGAAAGGGGTAAACTGTCACCAATGAATCATGTCCAAAAGTGCACGCGCAATTTGTCGTCAAAGAACGTGTAAAAATGACTCAAAGGTCAAACATTTCTGCATTTTTTACTTGCGATTACACTACATCTGTGGGATAAGTTACAAGAACTATTCAAAAGTAAGGCTTCCTACTTGAATGCATGCTGTGCAACATTATTGACTGTTAACATGCTCAAACATTGTACGTATGCTCACAGTAGCTACATGTACAATAAGATTCTCCTGAAACTTAATAAGTGTCTCGTACTCTAGGTTCTTGTCTCTTAAAAATATGAAGTGTTAAGCAGCCGTTGCACAGCGTGCAGTTGTTGTGCATTTGCGAAAATAGAGTGTAGTCATGTTTGATCTGTGCCTCTTTTGTACACGCTCTTTGACGACCCGTAACATCTAGCGCATGCACTTTTGGACATAAGTTCACTGGTGAACGTTACTTTCTTTGACCCCCCCCCTCTTCTGCCCATCCTAATGTGAAAAACCACCTTGCATAATAATGTTCTTAATTTTGCGTACAGTAGGTAGTTTTTTACAACCTTCTATTTAACTTAACCAGTGGTAAAAAATGTTTCATCATTTTTAAATTTTCGAGGTCGTTTTCACTTGTTTTCAGTATCCTAAACATCTGAAACTAGATATACATATTTATCCTGCGTGATAATTTTATCTGTTAAATTTGGAGACATCCAGGTCGCGTTAATTACGACCTTTACGGTATTTAAAGATCGGTTTTACCTGGTAAAGTGTTG
>JAQIWH010001906.1:0-27877 GCA_034695005.1 Cryptops parisi
AATCCTTTGCTTCCATACTTATCGATAACTTACATTCTTGTACTCACAGAATATGTTTCATGTGTGCGATATGATTATTACATGAATGGTCAGACCTACTAAACACACTGTATTCTTGGCCAAAGGAAAGCTTAAGGTCAAAGTCGTTTGGGAATGAATGCTGTTCTACTGCTCGTACTACCAAGAATGTTATACGAACGAACTGTAACAAACACCCTCCAAAAAAAATCGGAGAAAAATCCGTCACGAGCAATGGCACACCCATTTGGCTCATCTCTGTCGGATAAAAGTAGCTAATCGTTAGCGAGCAGAACGCAAAAGCTAGGCATCAACGAGACTGGCAAAAATCGATAGTCTCAATATAAATCCGACAGATAGGAATGGAAAGAGAGGGAAGGAGGAAAAAAGAAAAGTGAAGAACGGCTTTCTCCCTTTCTATCCCTATT
This sequence comes from Cryptops parisi, assembly GCA_034695005.1. NCBI lineage: Eukaryota > Metazoa > Arthropoda > Chilopoda > Scolopendromorpha > Cryptopidae > Cryptops > Cryptops parisi. The sequence continues at coordinate 447 of JAQIWH010001906.1, forward strand.
GACGTAGCCGATGGTAATACGAAAAGGCCATAGCGAGATGAAGCTAATGACGTTGCACCTGTCAACTCTCTACAACCACACGTCATTCCGAATCTTGTTCTTTGCTTCCCTGGACCGAGGAAAAGTGTTGTTACATTCTCAATCGGATGGAACGTAACATGAAAGAATAACTTTTTAACGCGCAAAAGAAGAAAAAAAAAGGATATCTCCAACAATTTTTCTTACCAATCAGCGATTCCAAGAGATTAAAAACATATGATAATGCTTCCCTAGACCGAATCACCCTAGACATTCTCGAGTGAAACGGATCGTAAGATGGTAGAATGGGTTTCTAATGCAAAGAAATAACAAAAAAGAAGCTACCGCCAAAAAAAAATGTCTACCAAACAAGAATTGATAATTTGGGTGGAATAACGGCGTAACTCATAAAATGTTGTTTTGAGAAAAGGGGCAGACACTTCTAGCACCTTCAAATTTAAGATTAAACAAAAATCCTGTCAACTGCATACAGCATTTATAGAAGGAAAATGAACAGGTTTTGCAAAAAATCTATTAACTTTAGTTGACAGGCTTCAAGTTACAGAACCCCGAGAAAACCTACTCCTGTGGTGTCAGACTCCAAACTGAATCCACATGGCACGATTGCTTCTCTTATGGATATTACATTTACATGACACCGAAGAAAAGTATTTCGTACACATTCTCCATCAAACGGGTCATCAAATGACGGAATGAATTTTCAATGCACAGAAATAAACTAAAAATTGGTACCGCTACAACTGTCTTCTACTCTGCAATTCCAAAAGTTTAAGACATAGGAACAAGCTGAATCTATGGTGAAAACAAAACAAAACAGTTTACTTTAGCCTGGAATTTTGCCTTACATTCTTCCATTTAACACTGTAACCAATAGAATTCACGATGAGACATACTGCAACAAAACAACCATCAGTTGGCTTAAACGTTTTTACAATTTAAAACATTAATCACAGATGCTGACTTTCACCACAATCAAACAGTAGGCCTACTTTTCAAGACAACTCTGAAAATCATTGTTTTTTTTAAACATCTAGATTCTAGAAACTGTCCAATTGAATGGTGGAAAAAAAAACAAACAGTTTACTATAGCTGGAGAATTGTTCCTTGCATTCTTCTCACTTAACGCTAGACAGTAGAATTCCACGGGGACAAACTGCAACAGAACCAACGGTCACTTTAGCCTGCACGTTAATAATTACATTCTTTCTCATTTAGTACTGAATGTAGACTTTAATTAATCGAAACCCAAGAAAACCTTTTTATTTTGTTTTTGTTCAAAAGGCAATTCTATACAGTTTATGTTTATAATATCCAATTGTATTTTATACGCTTTATATTAGCTTCACTTGTGAGTGACTTTGTGAATGAGAGTGAGCCAATGTAACGAAAATCGTACAAATCGAATCAAAAATTGCAAAAATCAAAAAAATCGAATTTCTCCAAACTTGCATATATCGAATAACTCAAAGATCGCATAAATCTAAATTCGCATAAAGTGAAACTGTGTGGCAAGCGTAATGCGTGATATAAAGCGTAGTCATAAGAAGCATTTTTAATGTACCCGGTACTCGTTCGTCACAATTTAGCTGAAAATAAATGCCAACACTATTTCACTATGAAAGAACTATAGAACTAAGTCGTCAGTTATCAAAATCTGATCAATTATGCATCAGCAGAACGTAAAAACGAAAATTTGCAGTTCACACACTGCGCAGATCGATACACTGTCTAAACACACTACTCCGTTCATTCGAACCCTAAACGCTCGATATAACGCAACACCTTCAAAACTTCAGAAAAACACGATTCAAAGATGTTGTGCATTTAAGTAGGTACACGTTTTTCGCCTATCGCTGATACTTCCATAGTGTGCGTTTCTTTGTATCGGAGACTTTCACACCATCGATTATTTAGGCTTCATTTTTTCTCACACACACACACACACACACACGCTGTAGACTCTGTCTCTGTAGACATCACTCTAGTCGCAAGCCATGTTTTCGACAAGGTGGAGTGGGCCATTTTTGAAGTCACCTTACCCGAAATGTGACGTTTCCGTAGAGAAAATAAATATAAAAAAAAAGTAAGATATACCCTGCATTTCCTATGCAGAATCTTCCTCGAGCTTCTCTTCCAGACTTAGGCATGTTCCAAAGACTCACTGAATTGCGGAAGGAGGAGTCTATTTTAAGCCTTTGCCCAGTTTTCTTTTTTTGCAGTGGAAAGCAGCAGCCAGCAAACCAGCAGCAGCAGCAGCTCCCACACGATAATCAATAACAGAACTCCAGCACCGAGAGAAACAGAAAAGAAAGTCATCTCCTTAGAGTTGTGGTGACATTGGCTTCCTTGCTTTTCCCCTTTTTATTTTATTTTATGTTTAATATGACACTCGAGTGACCAGTTACTTCCCATTCTGTGCCACCTGTTTGGTATTCCAAGCCTTTAAAAATTGCAAACCTCAAAACCTTGTAAAAATTAACTGACACCCCTGTTGTGCTTGATAGCTTCCTCACGAATAAATGCTGTATTACCAGCATATAATGTTCCAAAAATAAAATGAAATAAAATAATAATAATAGTAATCGCAAATTGGATGAACAAATTAGGTTTGAAATCAAGAAATATTGCATTCGATAACTTTCATGCATCTACTGTTGTCCTGTCTAAAACAAAAGCAAAAGAACCCTGTCAGTTTCAATTTTTGGAACCAAATCCAAGAATATGGAACAATGCAGTTGCAGTGAAATCAGCTGGGACCAATTCACCCAATCACGTGACCACCAATAATTGAGATGTGCCAGGTCCCGTTTGCAGCTCCCCCAGCGACAATTGCGGTTTTCAAAATCGTACATGATTCAAATCCCCACAACACACACCCTAGGCTGGAATCACGTGACAGGCCTGCTTGTGGGAAGAGAGCAAAAATAAAACAGCTTACATACACGTGAACCCAGGGAGTCATAGTTGGCACATGAAACGCTGTCTCCTTATTTTATGACAGGAGAAAGGAAAACACCCAATACCTTTTTTGCACCTGAATGGTATCATGACGCTCGTGACTTGTCACCCTTTTTCACAGGAATATTGAAACTTGCCAAAAAAAAAAAAACAACCATTTTTTCGCAGTTCCAACGCTTTAATAAATATCTAATCACTCAATAAACCACGTGGATAACAAACCCACGATTTGCGTGGCTTTGCAACGCAATGAATGTACAGAATGAATGTACAGTAACCTCTATAACCTCTGTAACCCCTGTAACCTCTATATTCGTCATCAATCCGTTCCAGAAAAACCGACGAATACTGAATCTATAGAATCAATTGCAAATACTTTGTGAATTCGCTTCAATCGTGTTACCCAAACCTAACTGTTAGCACGTCACATCATATTTAGTTCACTTTTTGATAATACGTATTATGATATTGTTCTTCTTAAAAATTGACTGTTTGTCACCTTCATTGTGACGTTTGGTGACGAATATCGGAGCATTATTTTGCCAAAAAAAAAATATGAGACGAATAATGGATTTGAAGAAATATAGAGGTTAAACTGTACAGAACACAGAAACGTGAACTAGTTTTACAATCCTGTACAACTTCGTTTAACTGTTATAGAATCTAATGGTCCGAATACCAATTTAAGAAAAACCGGAAGTGCTCGTTTATGATCGAGAGCGAATTCAGAAATCTAGTTTTGAGAAGGCTCTACCTTAATTAAATAACGGTCATATAATCAAGAGACATCATACCGTTTCACAATACACGAAGTTACTAAATCAATGCACTTATCGACTGGAAAATATCTATTTTTTACTCTTTATATTAGTTTCACTTGTTAGTGAGTGAGTTGTGAGTTTGTAAGTGGATGGGCTGTGAATGGAATGTATATTGCCATCACAGTCGTGTATGAGAATATACACTGTTTAAGGCAATGTACCAAAGAAGGCATAAAATGAGAGCAACATAAGTCCTTCGCATAAATCAAAGCCCAGTGTGAAAGAAAATAGCCTACATGAATAAATAAATAAATAAATAAATAAATCGAAACTTGCAGAAATCAAAAATAGAATTACTCAAAAATCGCATAAATCAAATGTCGAATTACTCAACGATGGCATAAATTCGTGTAAATCGGAATTCGCATGAATCAAAATTCACATAAACTGAAACGAGCAGAAATCACAAAATGGAATTATTCAAAGTACGCATAAATTGAACATCGATTTACTAAAAGATTGCAGAAATTTTAATTCGCATAAGTCGAAACGTGCAGAAATCAAAAATCGATTCTTTGAATTATGTATGTACATACTGTAGTATCTTTATGGCAGTATATATAAAAAGTATGCTTAAAAGCATTTTTAATAAACCTCACTACACTTGGAAAAAATATGGAAAAAATACCAAACGTTTTGCGGATTAGCGGATTTTCTGAACTACTGAAGCTTAGAGATAAATTGGCAAAATAAACTGTAAATTTAAAATATATATACACTATATAAACTAGTAGAGTATTCACTGTGAATTTTACTGTAAATTCCAATTGTCGAACCATCGAAACTGATGCCGGATTAGTGAATTCCGGATAAGTGAAGTTCAACCCGTACTCGTTAATAATATGACGATTTATAACAACCACATGTTCTAATTTTGATTCAGATGTAATTTTAGAACTTTTTTTTTCACCTCACCATACGTTTCCACGTTACCCGTATACTGGTTCCAACAAACAACAGCAGCAGCAGCAGCAGCAGCATAATATAACAAGCCCTTCTGGGGGTTAGTGCATGAATCAAACTTACATATGTTTCAACTCACACCAATCACTCCCCTCGTGTAAAACTCTTGCTCGGGGTCAAATTGGACTCTCTTTAACCTAATGCTCTCAATATTTTATGTTGGCGAGGAGATGGGGGTGGGGGATGAAAGAAACCTGCCTCAAGGTGACTACATAGTGAATCAGTCCCCTAACAGATGGTTTCACTGCTCTACCTAGGTGATATGCGTGTAAAAACCAACAACTCTTTGGACTGTGTGTGTGTGTGTGTGTGTGTGTGTCGCTTGTTCAAACGGTTGGCTGACTCGCAAGTGGCTCCAATGAGAATTCTGATTGCTCCGCATCCCGGCATAGAAAGAAAAAGGAAAGAAAACCGAGTCTAGTTTCATGTGTAAAACTGCTTTTATTTCTACTTCCTCCCCCTTTTTCCCTAAACCACCGTTTGCTTCTGGTCGTAACAAAAAGAATGAAAGCGAGTAAATGACTCCATTCTCACTCTCTGGGAACAAATTCTTTTTCTGTGCAAAAATAAAACTACCGACTGTAGTTTGGCCCTTACTCTGTCAATGAACTTACACCACAACAAAAAAAAAGTCGGAGGAAATATCAACTAAAACTCTTTTTCAGTCCAACTTTACAATAACATACTTTGCAAGGACAATTCAATGTAGAATGCAAGATCAATACGTATATTGATACTAAATGTTCAAAATCAATAGTATTGGTACTAAAGTGTCCAACAAAATTAAATGCATATGGGACCACACAGCAAAAATAGGAAACACTTCTAAATTGAAGGGCCTGGTGTTAGAGAATGTTAAGTAACATTTTTGTCAAAAAATGATCTAGAAGCATTTTTTAATGTGTTAGGTGCAATTTTACTTTTCTAATGCATAATATTGAACAAAACAACAATATGTGCATAGATATTAGTGCAAAACGTGTGAAATAGCCCATAAATAGCATAGTTCAGATCTTTAAGCGTGTTTTTCGCGAAACTGTAAAAATGTCACTTAACACTCTTTCAACAGAGGTGCTTCAATTGTACAATAAAGTTGTAATGAAATTAAATTCGACAATAAAATCATGAAGGAGTCGGCATATCATTTTCCTAAAAATCACGTACCATACCGTGAAAAACAAACAATTTATGGTTTACACCAATATTGTTTATACACCTATTGGTATAAACAATCTACGACGTGAAGTATGATCCACGTCAATAATCTTCTAAAAGTGATTTATAGCTAATCTAAAATGAAGAGGCAATAAACATATACTCTAATCGAAAACTGAATCTGATCCCAATGTAATCACAACAAATCCATAATCGAGTACGTCATTACGTTATTGATGTAATTAACTGTCTTCCGGGTATTACTTAGTTTAATTATCAGATTAATAGCGACAACGCTAAGCTAAATCCTGTGTAAACAGCTCACGATAACTGTTCTTTAACCCTGTAGAACTGCTCATACAAACCAAATAACAAACAAAAGCTTCACCAACCCTAATTAATTTTTTTCATCAATACAAAAACGTACCCAACACTAAAAAGAAACTGCTTAGTTTTTTGGTAGTGGTACCTTGGCCAGAAGTACCGAGTTAATAGTGAATAAGTTTAATACCCATTATATTTTGTCAAATTGCCAAAACTTCTCGCTTAAGTGATACCCGACTTTTCTTCTATCCATAAGTATTCTCACTCGTACATGCTTTGATGCAGTGAACCTCATATTCATGTAACATACTTTGTCGTAACTACATGCTAAAATTACTAACCTACAACAATGATACATAACATTCCATAATGTTGAAGTACTCCCGTATTTCAATCGCATACTATATTTAGAGTACTATATTTTCTAATGAAACTATAGTTGTGTAGATTTCGATTTCACCATCTGAATAGACTATTTCAGGCACCAAAACATTATCTACCTAGTGTCCAGCGTTTAAGCTCGTTTCTTGGTCAGTTATCTTTTGGAATGAAAATCTTCATTAGGAATAATTATGTAACATGAATTACACAATGCAACATAAAAGATGTGTTCTATACAGTAAGGGGATAATAAAATTGCAGAGAGGACTTCATATTTTCAAATGTAACCGATAAAAAAACCTGTATAAAACTTCAAACACAGTAGGTTTGAAGTCAAGAATACATGAATTTTTATAAGCATGTAGTGTTAAATAGGTTTCAAAAGTGAAAAATTGCAGACGGGAAAATGACATTACAGGATTGTTATGATTTCAATTTCAAATGATGGCATTCAGACCATTCCCGTCGATTATCACAGAGGACTGAAATAGATTTCACCATCCCCAGGATACTAAACAAGTCAAAACAAACTGGTAATATGTGATAGATAGACACCCATAATCTCTAGGTAACTGCAAAAAAACAGTATCGTGAGCAATATTGACTTGTTTAAATCAACACAGGCAATTCGAAATACATCAAACTTGTTACATAAAAGCAGATCCACCAAATCGCAAAACTGATTTAACATATCAGCATTTACAATCAGCGACCACATGACACCAACCAGATAGTGATTATTAGAAAGTACATTGTACTCCAAATCGTACAAAAATAAGCAACTTCTAGAAGTTGGTTACTTTGCTTACTGGGACAGTAACCAAGATTATGCCACTTACCATTCATTATCCACCATTGCTTAATCATCAACCCAAGTAAGATTGTATCATACGATTGAAAACAGTGGTTAACAAATGTTTGCAAAACTGGTCAAAAGAAACAACTTTTGACCAGTTGTTTCTGGTCAAAAGAAACAACTACTTGTTCCATAGGACATGAAATGAAAGGCGTTTTTAGCATTCGATTCATTAATTTGATTAGGATTCCGTAATAAATTACGTACTGTATTTTGAGTGAACCTTCATTGTCCACAGCACATATATGCTAAGGTTCATAATCATCACCTAACCTGTAATAACTACAAACAAGAGTCTATAGGATACATAGTATTTAAAGGTAGTTTCCACAGAACTTTTAAGGCAGACGACCTCACCTAGAGCTCACAGCTCAGAGCTGGTAACTTCATCATTAATCTAAGACTTACATTGCAAACAAGCATTGTTTACAAAAGCATGCATAGTTAATCAAAAGAAACAACTCTGACCCTGAGGACATGTAATGAACGAAAATTCTTCATAAGTTTGATTAGAATACCTAATATTCAGAGTGAAACTGCTGTTATTATTAAAACTATCTTGTAAGGCTCACCTCACTTATAATGAACTACGAGAGTTCAAGGCTATCACTCTATCGTTAACCAGAGACTTACGTTGTAAGGTTAAAAACGAAACAGTGGTTGACCAATTTTTGCAAAGTTGGTCAAAAAAAAAAAAAATAATAACCAAACAACCTGGAAGACACGAAGAAACGACAGTTTTAGCAATCGGTGCCAAAGATACCTAGAATTTCGAGTAGAACGTTGTTGTCAACAGAACTGCTATGTTGTAAGGCTCAACATGTCACCAGTAATGACTTACGAGAGCCTCCAGAAAACACACTAATTCTACTAGACAGGCGATTAGACAGGTGTCAAGAGCATCGGAAACGAGCCGATGGCAATGCTTACCTTGCAATCTGAGCAGTCCCACTTGACGGAGTATCGGTTGTGGCAGTCGTACCTGCTCAGCCCGTGCTCGAACTCGCAGTAGATTCTCCTGGCCAGCCAGTCAGCTTTCTCGACCTCTTTCAATATGCTCATACAGGTATTGTAGTCGGCGTTCATAAAAATCGTACTCAAGTTGCGCATCACCGACCCCACCGTGTGATGGGTGCAGAAGCTGAGCCGAGTTTGATCGAATAAAAAATTCAGCCTCTCCGTGCCTGCACTCATTTTGCACACTTGGTCAAGGGATGAGTTGCGCAAGTAAAGGCACTGGGTCTTGTTGGCTTGATCTTTTTGCAACACGCCGAAGCATCCGCCCGTCTCCGGGTGGGGCTTCGTTAAGCACGCCTCTGACTCCTGGGCGTTGTACGTGTAGTTGTCCAGCGACGGTATCAACTGGTACATCACAGAGTTCAGTGTATCCCCACTACTACTTGTAGTCAAACTGGATGTCGTCTTTGGCTCCGCTCTCTCAGAATGCGAGCCTCGCAGAAGTGAGTGGTCGTCGTCGTCAGCACGGGCGGAGGCAACGAGCAATGCCGCTGACAACACGAGCACTGTGCGAAGGAGGAACAACAACAACGTGGGAGGAGGGGGAGGAGAAGGCCGCCGCGTCGTTACGCCGCGTGGCGTCCGCCGCCATCTTGCGGCCAGGCCGGGCTGCAGCAGCAGCAGCCTGTGGTGGTGGTGATGATGATGATGTTGTTGTTGATGATGACATCGCGGAGGAGGGAGAAGCAGGAACACATGACGATGGTGATGATCGTGATGTAGATGATGCTGCTGCACCAGCGTGTGAGGCTGGCGGTTAGCGGGTGGAGAAGATGGTGGTGGTGATGATGATGATGATAGTGAAGGAGGAGGAGAAGAAGAAGGAGCAGGAGGAGGAGGCGGCGTCGTTTCCCATAGCGGCCTTCCATCTTTAGACGCCAATGTCATATTTCATTGGACTCCTTTGGCGCGGGGGGCGTCCTTAGTGGCGGACAGCAGGGGCCAGGGCCGGAGGAGGAGGAGGCGGCCGACGACCGAACGAGGACCGCCGGCACCGCGCGCGCACCGGGCGCATGGCGGCTTACATCCGACACTCCCTGAAAGATGTCCAACACAAAAACAAACAAAAAACTGGACAATTAAAAAAAAAGCAAAAAAAAAAACACCAAATATCCAAAACACCCACACTTTTAGGCGCCGCGCCGCGCCTCCTCCTCACCGCCGGCCGCCATCATGGCCGTCGTGGAGTTGGCTTCTACCGCTTCTTCTTTTGCCGCCCTCCGCTTTACCTCCTCTTGGAAACTTCTTTTCCCGCCGCCGCTGCTGCTGCTGCTGTTACAGCTGCTGTTGCTACTGTTGTTGCTGCTGTTACTGCCGCCGCCGCTGCTGCTGCTGCTACTGCTCTTGCTGCTGCTGCTGCTGTTGCGCGTGCCTTGGGAGGCTCTGCTCACTCCTCCTTCGAAGTGGAGGTAGAAATCATGAGCCAGATGTAAGAGTGGGCGTTTGCCGCACCATCGCAGCGAGGTTCGAGTTTCACCTGAAGCAATGGCTGGGTTTTTTTGTGGAGATATCTCCTCTGCCTTTTTATTATATCAAGTGGGAAATAATATTATCCAACTTTTTCGCAGCGACGATTCCAAAAGTCATGGAGAAAAACGAGTTGACCATCAACCATCCGGTCAGAACGAGTCGTCTTCACCACCACCTATTCATTCCTACTACACGTCTTCCTCGTAGTAGTAGTAGTAGTAGTAGTATTTTGGTCACCACCAAAAAATAATAAAAACAAAACTGTATCGAAAGATTGAAGCTTTTCGATAACTTCCAAAGAACGACGAGAAAATTCCTAAACCGTCGTCGTTATCATGATGACGATGGAAGAAGTTGTTGTTGTTGTCGGTGCAGCATGACCAAAGCCCGATGACACCCTCGAAATAATTTCGTCGTCGTCGTTGTTGCTCACTGCTTCTTTTACATGGATATTTGAGAAATTTTTCTCACTTTTCTTTTTTTTTTTTATCAATAAAACAACAAAATCGCCTTTCCTTCACGACGAGGGAAGTTGTCGCAACATGGCACTGCGCTAGGTCGAGGGTAAAACAGTAGGAGTTGGGCTCACCCGCTTAGCACTAGGTCAAAGCAGAGATGATGATGATGATGAAGATCGTTATGAAGAAGCGAAGAAGAATCAACTCCCCAATGAGCCATTCGAGGCAACGCACAAGAAAAATCACTTCTTGATAGACCTTTAACTCGCCAATCCAAATATCACACAACACACACACGCACAGAATAAAACCAGTGCCTCAGGTAAGAGGAGGTGCTTCGACGCACCGCCACACACGACACATTTTATATACCGACAAAATAATAAAATATAATAAATATATTTTATATATATATATATATATATGTATATATATAGGCCTATACCTCCTCCTAGATTTCCTTCCAAATTCCAATGATGACTGAATTAATAATATTTCTTTTGGTTTAAAAACAAAACGTAAAACCTTCCAGAGAAAAACACTGTGTGCAGCACAATGAATGGCACAGACGACACACTATGGTGCAACGGCGTCGTGTTATAAAGGGATGGAGGTAGCGGTGTTTGCGATGATGATGGTGGTGGTGGTGGTAGTGGTGGTAGTGAAGCTTATTCTCACGTTCGTCGTTTCGACTTTAGCTGGCTTGATGGTTGGGATACGAACCAACGCACTTTAAAAAATCCTCGTGACACCAGTTGTTGGGCGAAAAATGTTTCAAGCGTTTCAGTGATATAGTAGTGATGGTAGCTTCTTTGAGGAGAGAAGAGATTGCAGGGGAGGGGAAAAGACGACGACGACGACGACGACTCGTGCAAACGACCAACGGCGCAAAATCCGTGGCCGTAATGACGCAGCCCAGGTGTCGGAGACGAAAAGTGTACCAAATTGTCCAAGGATGGCGTCCCAGTTTCATCTAAAAATATAAAATAAACAACAAAAATAAAAATAAAACTCCACCTATACGTTAAGAAGTAAAGTGTAGGAGTGAGCGAGTTCGAATGTTCCCTCTACGTAGCGCTAATCTTCAGCGTTACGAACCAAAACTGAACTTTCATCTTCGTTTTCTGTTTCTCAGATTCGGGTGAAACCTTAAAAAAAAAAAAAGGGTTGACACAACATATATTTTAGCCAGCTTACTTAATGTTTTGTTTTGTTTTCAAAAATGGGATTACTTTTTTGGGTTTAGATTTTCCGACCCGCTTGTGGCGCTACTTGCTTGTACTTTAAATCAGTTTGTGTTAAGCAAAAACAAACGTCTGAAATGTATGATCAATGAATCAGTTGCCTAATGATATAGTATCTAACCTAACTTGTACCACTAACTAATCGAACCTGGCCTCTAAACCCATAATGACCAAGTACAAGCAAATTAGCGCCACAAGTGGGACGGGTATCTTCATCCAAAAATGGTTTAATAATCGGAATTTTAATTCATTTTAAAAAACAATACATTATAAATCCTTTTTATTAATCATACTCTTTACATAGCACACTGACATTACAGATATACTGTATTGTACATACATAATGCAAAAAATCCATTTTTGATTTCCGCGAAATTAAATGTACGAGATTGTTGAGTAATTCGCTATTTTATTGATACATAAGATTTGAATAATTCTATTTTTGATTTCTGCAATTCTCGATTTATTTATTTATATATGCGGTTTTTTTTCATGCGAAGAACTTATGCGGATTTTGTTTTATTCCTTTTTTAGTACATTAGACTATACAGTATATTCTCTTAAAATGACTGTAGATGGCAGTATACGTTCAATTTTCAACTCACTCGCTCACAAGCCAAAATATAAAGCGTACAGTATAAAAAATAATGCCGATTAATATTTTGTAAATAAGTTTACGTACTTGTTAAAATATAAGGTGTCCACAAAACATGCAACTTCATACGTATTATAATATATAGTTCTATACTATTTTTGTGACTACTCACTACCCTGTATGGTATTTCTGTGTTAATTCTTAATTATTTATCCAATAATGTTATTTTTAATTGTCATTTTATTAATTAATCAATTCAAAAGGTATCGTGTAACTATTAGAATTTCAATTTTTTAAACATTCAACACAGTATTGAATAGTACCAATCATAAATATTTTCAAATTGGTTAATTAATTAAAAATACAATTTTAAAATGTAAATATTTATATAAAAAAATATAGAATTAATACTCAGAAATATTATACGCATTCACCATATCACCGCCACCTTTGATCTAATTAAAATCTTGCCCGGAATAACGTTGTATGTTACAAAAATTCAATATCGACATTATAGAAAACTGTGCCTCGCATATGGGCCTAGCTAGTGCTGTCAAATAAACAAACTCATACCTAACTAAAACATACATATATCACTTCGAAATCGGGCACCTAATAGGCGACAATATCAATTTGTTGCTGAATACTTTTTTTTTGTCATTTACTCAAAACTATGGATTGTTACATGCAACGTTATTCCGGGCAAGCCTTTAAAACCAATTGGAATAGAAACACCTCTGCTAAGCACCGGTGCATTGCGGAAAAGCACAAGGGGGAACTTTTGTTCAATTACAATGAACGTTTCAGGTATAAGAAGTCTTCAACGAAGCAGTAAAATTAAACTGTCTTACTATTATCACTTAATTTATGACATATCGTTTTTAGAATCATAAAATTGTGTATTATTATACAAATAAAAAAAAATTAATCATTATTATGATTAAATTATAAACTTAACTCTAACCAATAGTACCTAACAAACATAGCCAAGGTACGTCAATTAAAGTTAACCAATATAAATTTTGTTTAGTTATCATTAATTTTATTAATATTGCATTACTAGATGTAGCTTAATTAAAATGTTGTTTTTTTTTTCAATCAACAGAAATCTTTTAGCTATAATTTTGTTGATCATTGCATGTTAGTTGTTTACTGTTAATACATTCAGTGAACAGTCGCTTACTATCACATACTTGATGATCCTATTAATAAATATTTATAATGCTACCAGTGCTGATTATCAATCATTTTCCAACCAATTTTATTAAAAAGATAACATTAATTACTCATATTGTTCAACAAATTATCACAATGAAAGTTTTGATCGAAAACAATTCAGAGATTTTTGTCATTGCCAAATTTCTTGTCTTTGTCGATTGTAGTAGCCAAAGACATTATCTTGACTTTGGTATTGTATAAATAATTATTTTCATTATGCATACGTTTTTCACTAATATCAACTCACTGAAATTTGTATTATACTAACGTAGGCTACTTAATGCTTAACTAAAACTATTTGTACTTTACACGTAATCGTACTTGTACTAACTAAAACTATTCGTACTTATGCATAATCGTACTTACAATAACTAAAAATTGTAACAATTACCTTAACGATTTGCTTGGTTGTCAATAAATAGGTAGTGGTTGGTCCAGTGTTGTTTCCGATTTTACCAAGGCTATAATTTACAAAGCCCGCCTTTGTTTCGAATCTTCGAAGATAAAACAAATTGTGACCAATACATTAGTGGCATCTTGCGAACGAACGTTCAATCACATACTGTACACATACAGGGTATTCCTAAGGTCTAGTAAATTTTTTGACGACAGATGTCACGCGTCAAGACAAAGCAAAAAAATCCATATAAAGATAGGTCTAGACCCATCCTAGCCTTCTCAGATAACAAAGGTTGAAGTTAACGTAATTGCATAGGCTAGTTGTTTCAATCGCTGTAGGTATAAAAAATGAGTGGGTATGCATTTCCGGACTTGTGTTCATATGGGATTTTTCGGCTTTGTTTTGATGCGTAGCATCTGTGGTTGAAATTTGACTAGAAATTTCGGTAACACCCTGTATAGTTCAGTAAATGTTCGTTCACCCGGAAATGTGAATCTGATTTACAATGAACATACCGTATATATTGAGATGACAATAATAGAACAAAAAATATTAGACTCTTGTTAATCCGGTCTTTCAATAGTCCGGCCTCCTACCGTGATGTAAAGACTGGCTTACAGCACTAGTACCAATAAATGGGACAGTATGATACCATAGATAGAACGTACTGCTCGTGTTTTTCTTTACCCATCATCACATATTTGTTGACTTATTTAGATTTTTTAAACACTACATACAGTAGCATTGAGTTTAGTAAAGAAATTGAACTAACGTTTTTATGCACTCCTCGTTAATCCGGCATCCCTGTGTGCAAGGAATAGCTGGATTAGCAAGAGTCTACTTCATACGCAATCAAAAAATCATATTTACAAATTGGTATATTAGGTCAAATAATACTTGGTACAGTACTTTACCGAATTAGGTTAAATACCATTACCTGTTATTATCCATTGAAAATTCGTTTATACGGCACGTATGAGAAATTGGAACGTGTCTTTAAAATGGATGTACCGTTAGATAGGCTCCCTACAGCCATATATACAAGTGATAATGGGATCGATAATGCTGCCAAAAGTAAGTTCCCTTAAACTGAGTGCCGATTTTATATAAGACTAGGCATATGCCCGTCAATAATGACGGAAACGTTTTAGCTCATGTTACCTGGCAACATGTCAATTCTAGTGTATTGAGATTGAGATTGAGCAACTGCATCTGCAAAAAAAAAAATTCTGGTTTTGGTGTGACAGACATACAAACATACGGACCAAGCAAATTATATGTGTTAAAGATTATACTGTACTATACGATATACTTAATGTAAACTAATGTGCCATTCTCGTCGTAAGCGACGGTTAACCCAGAAGTCCAGTTTCATTCATGGTCAAATTTAGGATGCATACCAATGTAGATGTAAGGGGAACAAAGCAAAGTACTCAATTATATCGAGTTTAACATCGATATTGACGTCGCATCCGTCACTCAAGAATTTCAGTTATATAGATTTTCACATCATTGGACATATTAAAACCATTCGAAAAATATTTGTTCATTTTTATGCATTATTTCATCGTTTAATGATGATGATGATATTACTTATACAAAAAAATAAGCTTGATGAGAAAAAAATTAAAGAAATAAAAAAATTCATAGCAATAGTAATTAGTACTAATAGTACTTTTAAAATAAACTTGTACGCCAAGGCATTAAAGTTGAAAATATACATTCATCGTATACTCCATAGTTGTAGTTTTCGTAGTTAAACAAAAACAATTGACACCGTAACCTGTCATCGATATACTGTATATATATGAGCTGAGTAAAGAGAAAATAAAAGAAAATGGATCTACTCGATATTAACTATACAATGATAAATAATTTAATAAAAAATACAAACTCTTTATATGCTGGGTAAAGGATATAAATAGTCTATGAACGTGATTCTGTATGAAAACAAAAATGATGAAGAACTGATCCAAAAAAAAATTAAAGGCATCGAACGTTGTCTTCCGAATCGCACAGTTGAGTGGCTGGATTGAAAAGCTGGCCAACTTTGCAATAATACGACAGTTTTCTACCCCTGAGACAGCGATAAAAAACGTGGCATTGTCTCACATAATCTGGATAAAATCCATCCGCTCTTTGACTGCAGTCGAAAGGATGAGACAGTCCGGATTCTGTGACCACCGAGGAAAAGCCAATGTTAACCACACTTTCTGAAGATGTCGACGGTGGTCTAGGAGTAGGTTTGAAAGACACTGGTTTTAATGTGAAGGCTTGAGTAGTGGTTGTTGTTGTCAAGGGTGCTATTTCAGTCAATTCCGAAATGACAGTGGTATTAGGGACTACGTCGCTACATGACACATTCGCGATCGAGTCACATCGGTTGTTATGGACGTTGTATCGCATTCCGTCAGGGCACATATAGGTCCGCTCTTTCCCATTTTGGCACATTGTGTAGTTCTGGCACTGACTTTCCAGATCGACAATCACTTCGCTGTGGTTGCAATTGGAACTGCTGAGGGTTATTTGTACTTTGGAGACGTTGGGCAATGCAATCGAAAAGGGAGATTTCACATCGGTCGGTGTTTCCTGGTCCATAGTGCAATTCACGTTGGCCGGGGCATCGCAACTTTTGGTGATGGGGCTGAAAAGAAGTCCGTCCGGGCAAGTGTAGATTTTCTGAATGCCTCGGAAGCAAACGTAAAACTCTCGACAGCCACTGGAATATTCCGGAAAGAAGCCCAACTCGTAGGGTAGACAAGCGAATTTGTCGTTGTAGCTGGGACCGCTCATTTCGGGTCGATGATAGTTTTCATAATCTTCCGCGGATTGATCGAAACGTCGGATGTCATTGGTGGGACCATGTGTCTCCAAAAACGATTTGGGTTGGCATAGCACGTCTTGAGCATCATCGCAAGTGTTGGTCTGTGGATTGAATAGCCTGTTTCTGGAACAGGTGTAAAGCATCTTCACTTCTCGAAAGCAGATGAAAAACTGACGGCAACCAGAACTAAAATCAGGAAATACTCCATTAACCTTCCCTTTACAATCCCGATCTCCCAGTAGGTACTGGTTCACCAGCATCGAAACTGCTGAGTTACTGGTGGAATCCACCGGAGTGTCTGTAGTAGTGAGTTTGAAAAGACTGTAAGAAGAGAGCTCGGCAAAATGTTCCGAACGAGGAGTTGCCTTCACTGCAAGTCCTGATCGAGATGGTGTAGATCTGCTCAATTCCTTGTGAAATATTCCTTTAAGTTTATGATGTAACGCCAAGGGTTTTTCCAAATACGATGGAGAAAAAGTAGAAGCTGGATAAGTTAAAATGTTTGGAATGTTGGACGTTAACATGTGTTGCTTAGAGTTTTCGAATGGTTTTGTGGCATTTCGTGAACATGACTCGTTGGATTCTCTTTCACACAATCCTTTAACTGGATTAAAAACAAGATCCAACCAGCATATACCAATAGCTATCCGTTTCTTTTCGACACATACAGAAAATTGACTGCAGTTGAAAAGCACATTCACGTGAATGCCATTGTCTTTGTCGGTGCATCTGTGGTCCCAATCAACCACCTTTGTAGAACTCACTTCAACGCAAGATCTGGTCTGTGTATCAAATGTCTGATCAGCAGGACATCTGTGTTCCATTAGATGATTGCTGACACAGCTATAAAACACAGGGGAAGTTGAATAATTTTGCACATAATACCCATCTGGAAGTCCTTCGCAACAAAATTCACCGATGCAGTTAAGATTCGAGTGGTCCATCACGCAACGACCAAGAGCTGTGTCAAATATCGCTTTAAACGGACAATGAAGAGCTGCAATCATACGTCCATTTTGACACTGATAAAATTGCCTAGTATTATTGCTTTCAACAGTGGAAGCTGCATAGAAACCATCAAGTTTGTCGCTACAATCCGAATGATTGAGTCCAAACGTTGCTGTGCAAATTGCCACAGAGTCGGGCACACACGCTCTGGTCATGGAATCGAAGCTGCTTCCAGGAGAACAACGAAATTCCATCAATTTCCGACCACCTGAACACAAATGGTACGTTTGACACGAGTTGCCATAATCACCAAAAAATCCATCATCGGTGCAATCAATCACCGACTGACAAGTGGTGCTTTCTTCATCGGCACAAGCTTGCGCTTTGACATCAAAAACTTGCTGAGCTGGGCAACTGAGTTCGTTCATCTTGAGACCATTGCGACAATAGTAAAACGTCCGACAACCAGAAAGCATATTTGGGTAATATCCATCCACTCTGGCACTGCATTCTGGAGAAAAGCTGTGTTGCTCGCAAGTCACTCTGCTAGCATTCATGCATTGTTTCTTTATCGGGTGGAAAAGTTGTCCCTTGGGACACTGGAATTCCAACAATTTACGTCCAGCACCACAGTAAAAGTACTTTTGACAACCCATGTAGTAATAAGGATGATAGCCATCCTGTTTACCATTGCAATCTTCAACTAGCAGAACGCTGGAACATAGCACATCTACGCTAGTGTTGGTAGAAGACGTGCAATCTTCAATGGTGAGATTAAAAACTTTGCCGGTGGGGCAGGTGATTTCCGAACTGATACGACCATTCTGGCAATAGATGTAACTTTTGCACCCAGTGACTGGATTAGGATAAAATCCATCCACTTTGCCTCGGCAAAAGTGATGCAAGGCTGATAACGTAGTGGCAGAACAAACAACGTTTCCAGCATCGTCACATTTTTCCATCTGGTTGTTGAACAGCTGGCCGGCAGGACACGTAACATTGAACAGCCGTTTGCCTTCCAAGCAGTAGTAAAAACTTCTACATCCAGAAGCAAACTCTGGGTAATATCCATCGATTTTGTTCTGGCAGCTGGGTGAAAACAGTTCATCTGCCAACACCGAAGAACACTTGACCTGCTGAGCATCGTGACATCTGTTGGCAGCAATGTCAAAAGCAAATCCGTACGGACAACTGAATATGGATTTGACCTGCTCGGATTGGCAATAGTACACGTGTTGGCAAGATCTGGTCACGTCAGGATACAGCCCATCCGCTTTACCGAAACAGTCCAAGTGGAAAGTCGAACTGAAAGGAAATGTCCTGCATGCTGATAAGGCCGCATCGAAACGTTTCTCGGAAGGACATGGAAGTACTGGTGACATGCCTCCGGGTCCACAGGAATAGTACAGTTTAGCATCGCTGTCCGGAACGGAATAATATCCCTTAGACTTTCCAGAACAAGACGGAACGTGGCATGAAGTCATGTTAGTTGCAACGCAAGATACCGACCGCAGTTCAAATATCATATGTTGACCACAGGTGAAGTCGATCTTCATCGATGATTCGCATCTGATGAAAAAAAAAATACCAATTCACTATCACGTTTGAATGCCTAAATAGGCTATTTCACAAATCAACGTACCTGTAGTAATTGTGACAATCGCTTTCATAATCTATATAGATCCCATCAGGTTTCTGAAAACAAGTTGCTGCTAAAGAGTTGGTAGGTTTCTCAATGCAGAGTTCTGTTAACTTAGAA
Source organism: Cryptops parisi (assembly GCA_034695005.1). Taxonomy (NCBI): domain Eukaryota; kingdom Metazoa; phylum Arthropoda; class Chilopoda; order Scolopendromorpha; family Cryptopidae; genus Cryptops; species Cryptops parisi. The sequence goes on from JAQIWH010001906.1 coordinate 19,877, forward strand.
GCACATTGTCCTGTCGTGACATCAAAATATAATCCATCCTGACAATGATAGGTTAGCGAAACGCCTTTAATGCATCTGGAAAAAACAAAACAGTACTAACAATGACTACAAATTTCATAATGCAGTAAGTGACAATTTGACTCGTAAGATGTAGTATGACATGACTACCTCTCACGCGGAATGTAGTACCAGGAAAATGGAGTATTTGTTACCTGTGATAAAAAGTACAATTAGTAGTGACATCAGGATAAATTCCATCTTCTTTTCCTTCGCATGTGAATGATTTGGCCACAACGCTTACGTCAATTAACCTCCTTTCAATACCATCTTTACTAGAGATCTGGAATAACATACAAGTATGAGTCGGCTATTACAAAAACTGAAATTGATTAAGAAAATAAATTTAAGATTCGAAACTTTGTACCTGGATTGTGGATGATACCAGACACAGAGTCCAGAAATCACACCAAATAAGAACAGCACCTGAAATAAAAAGATATTTAACATTAGAAAAACTTCCAGTTGACAGTAAAGAATTTCTATAGCCATTTTTGCATGGATACTGCACTAATTTGTATACATATTATATAATCTGTAGATTGATCAATACATCTGTACGGAAAAAATATTAATACATCTGTAGATTAAAGAAAAGTTATATAAAGATGATCAACTTCAGATATTAACTGTATAAAATTATACATAGTAAATGCTGTATGATACAGTTAACTGTATCATTAACGTGCTTCACGTTATATGGTAAATCTTATGCGTAATATTTGATGTGGCAAAAAAGTTCAGTTGCAAAAAAGTCCATATGCAAAAGTTACACCAAAAAATACAGTGCAATAATGGAAGTAGTCCTATAAGATTTATGCGAGGTGTATAGTTCCGCCAAAACGTAGCATAATGAAAATCGCAAAACCGAAAATCGCATGAAGCGGCAAAACTTCATTGTCTAGTCACGTGTGCACCGTCGCACAAAATCGCACAATGGCGAATCTTCCTCGTATACAGAGTAATTCGGAACAACTAAAATTCCTAACTTTCAGAGGTGATGTAGAGAAATATTTTTACTGATACCATACGTGAAATCTAAGATGTTGGTTTCTTTACATGTATTATCATTAAGTTCCTAATTTCGTTGTATCTTGTTACGGAATTGATTCCGAACTATAATTTATTAGTAAAAAATGTTTCATTACATTTATTTATTCAAGTGCTTCGTATGGAGACAAAAAATAAACACATAAAATCAATCAGGCAACAATTGTCAGTCAAGGATGAAAACTATTGTTAAGTACAATAAATACCACAAAAAACCGTAAAGTGTCAGTAAACCAAAACAGGTAGAAATTAATAATGTCGACATTTAATATGTAGATTTTGAGTTTTTACATGCCGTATATCACCCTTGAAAGTTAGGTTAAAAAATGGTGATAACGTCCTTAACACTTAACGTTACGGATCAAGTTTCTAATGAAATTCATAATCAAAGTTTGTACTGAAAAAACTTTTTCTCCACTTTTTAAATTTGTATGCCATTTTCATTTTAAAATAGTAATAAAGTTTTAAAAGGAATTATAATTTTACATTAGTTGTTCTGAATCACTCTGTATAATAAACAAACATCTAGAAAGATTTTTCTCGTCGCAAGTAAAGAAACTCAAATGAATCGAGGACTTGTAATAAGACATTTCAGTCATCACAGTGTAGTATAACTCGAGGTCATCAGTGCACAATACAAAACATATTTACTCTGTATAAAAGACAAGACATCTTGTAATCTGGTTATTATGTTGCTACAAACGCTACAAAGCTTCGCGTGTCCAATCTAAATTATTAAACAATTAACTAACTACAGTTAATCTAAATCATGTTCTTAAAAAAATATTTTATGAATAAACAAATAGCCTTATAATAAAAATAGTGTATAACCAGTTCTAAATTAGCAACAACTCTTTCATATTTTTTTTTATCGTTCCAACCTGGATCATAAACCACTCTTGGAAAAACATGCATTTCTCTTTAAAGACTCTCGGTAACCACTTTACAGGCTCCTGCGGGCCATGGAAGAGATAAAAATCACGCTTATTTCCCCCGATTAGATTTAACCACAGTTTGGCCAACACACACACAAACGAGACAAGACACACGGCGAAGAGGGGGAGGAGAAGAAAAGAGGACAATAAAGAATTCAAAGACGATTTTTCGCAGGAGTTGACTTCCCATCACAGTGGAATTCTTCGAGCACCAGAGTATGGCCTGGGGGTGAAGAAGCTCTCGCTGCTGTTGCTGCTGCTGCTGCTGCTGCTGCGTGCTCTCTGACAAGTAAACAAGCATGGCAAGCTCTTCTCTCGTTTCTCACTGAAAGCCACCTCACGACTCGCACGTTTTCGACCGAGAATGCCACATCCTGGTCGACCCTCCGCCCCCACTCTTTCCACCTCACTTTCCACATACTCAACCCCCATCAACTTTTCTGCCCCGCTCTAAATCCTGTGGCACACACACACACAAAGCGAGAAGAAAACTTCTCCAAATAAATCACGCCTCGAATGTTTGAGACGCAGTTCGTTGTGTTGTGTGGTGTTAGTTTGTGTTTATTTATCGCCTTATATGTTGTTTTTTTGTTGTTGTTATTTTTGGTTGCTACTATGCGCGGTTTTGCGTTCGAGTAACGAGCGCACAGCCAAATGAATAGGCTAGCTAGTACGCGGTCCAACATCACGTGACCCATAAATTGCAGTGCGGTCAACCTCATCTTTGAGACGATGTTAAGTTTTAAGGTGCAGTAAAGGTTAAGACTCGGCAACTAGTATCGCAGTAACGTAACTCATTCATGCCAATGATAAAAAGGAATGTGCATTTAAAACTTTACTTTAATAACAAAAACTCAACCTCACTTAACGACTCACCCGTTTAACGACCGCTCGAACTTACGGCCAGCTCATCCAGCTACACATTTCTATCATATGTACTTTGTTGTGCACTGATGAGCTCGAACCACTACACTTTGAAGGATTCACACAAATCGAAAACCGCATAAGTTTAATGTAACAAAAATCACACGAATCGAATCAAAAATTTCAGAAATCGAAAATGGAATTATTCGAAACTAGCGCAAATCGGAAATCACATTACTCAAGTTCGCATAACTCTAAATTTGCATAAAGCGTATCTTTAAAAGCATTTCAATGTATTGTGCTTATTATGCGTGAACTTGAATTTGTTTGATATATCGTTTTATAACGTTTGCTGATTGTATTTTCATGTTTGGTAGCCTTCTGTATACACGAGTTCCTCGCTTATCGACCAATTCGCTTAACGACTTATCCGTATGAACGGTACACGGTCGTTAATGAATGTGTGAGAAAACTGTTAGAATTAGAATTGATGTAGCTAGAGCTACTACACCTTCTATAGTTCTTAGTGTGAGAAATGCCTATATTACAATAACCAATGCCTTTTCGTTTATGTCACTGCTTTTTGGGGAACTTGAACTTTACACCTGTCTAATTGAGATAGTCGTTAACTTATGTGAAGATTACGCAAAACTTCACATTTTTCGAAAAGTATATTCGAAATTTCTATCAAAAATGGGAGAACCACAGCGAACAATTCATGCGCTACACTGTGGTAGAAAACGAACAAACAGAGAAGTCAGTCCATCGCTTTACAGAATCGCATAATAACGAAATTTGTTACGCCTATAAACGACCATTTGTTTTCTCTCTTCAAATAATAGCAAATTTTCAAATACAAAAATCGCACAACTCGAAGATTCCATGTACAACTTCAGAATTTACCAACACTGATTTCTTCGACATCAACCCCCTACGCAAGCCGGATAACAAATCTTAACTTTTTTTTCTGCACTTTACTTTCTTTATAGTATCGAGGACTTATCTAAGTTTGTAATCAGGACAAAAATTGCACACACACACACACACAAAAAAACCAGATTTATAGCTCTGATCCCAATAAGTACACAATGTCTCCCCAACCATTCTAACGCCTACGCAATGTCACTACTTTCTCGAGGCAAACATAATAAACTCGTTAGTCGACTCGTATCTGGATCGTAATCGAAACTGAAGCTTTATTCCTTTTTCACGAATCTTCCTCCTCGCAACTAGAAGTGGTAGTAGGTGAATACAAGAAACCCTCCTCCCCTCCCCTCTCAAAAAAAAATTAGCATCATGTTGTTGCGAGGTCATTAAGTCGTGCGATGGTGAGCTTCTTGGCGACGTGAATAATGATGACATTCATCACGAACTCGCCATCATCCCAATAGGTTACATCATCATCATCATCGTTCCGTGTCGTTCTTGTTCGCTGCTCCCGAAAGTCGTGAGCAAGATTATTCCACTTTTGCCACGCTCTTCAACAACCTATCCGGATCCTTAGGAACAGATCCACCCAAAAATCTCATCTTTTATCTTTTATATACCGTATGTATATATATACTTGTATATAGAGATTCACTGTATGTATATATATATAACTTTTTATAAATTCGATTTAGTCTATTATAGCCCATCACCTGCGTACAAGACAAGCATTTTTGAAAAAGTGAATGGAAAACAAGTACATTAAAAATGTTTTTTTAAGCATGCTCTTTATTTAGCCTACTGTTATATTCAGATCACATAGTGTTATGTGCATAGGTTGTGTGCATAACACTATTGTGTGACTAAAATTAGCCACACAATCAAATGCCAGACAAAGGGTTAAAGAAACAGATATTCCCAAAAACAGGATACAAATAATAAAATTAGATCTTAAAGAAAAAATATTTTTCTTGGTGAAAAGCCAAACATAATGCAAAAAAAAATCCATTTTTTGATTTCTGCATGTTTAAATTTATGCGAATTTTGATTGATGCAATGCGTATTTCGATTTATGCGAAATGAAATTTATGCGATCGTTGCGTGATTTGATACTTGATTTATGCGAGTTTTGAGAGATTTCGTTTTCGATTTATTTATCAAGAATTTAATCGCACTTATGTCAAGCCATATATGCGATTTTTTTTTACATGGACTATGCAGTTATATTCTCATAAACAACTGTATGTAAATGACAGTATGCAATTTCCAGTTCACAAACTCAAAACTCACTCACTCGTGAAGCTAATATAGAGAGTACAAAAAAAAAACAACTAATCTCCATTCAATGTGTGAAGACAATCTAAAATGAGAATGATAATAAGGTCAAGGATTTCAATAACGAATCAAAATGGAAACGTACTAAATAAATAAAAAATTAATACAGGATATCATCACGCAAATCTCGCATAAATCGGAATTCGAACGTACAAAATTATCCTGAAAGTTGCAAATAATTTCAGCGTTCAGTCATTCCACTTGTGTTTTCGATATAAATGTTATAATTTTGTTACAATTTGGTCAATTTTCTATCTTATTTTTTTTAAAAATAATAAACACTTTTTCTGTGTATTTCACGATGCAAAATATAATTTCTTTTTAAATTTTCGTCTCGAAAGACAATGCAGGACATTAATTATGCAGAGTTAAGGACTTTCCCTCTAGTTCAGGGCTTCTCAAACTGTGGATCGGGAATCCCGAAGGGATCGCAAATGGAAAAAGTTTGAAAAGTCCTCTAGTTCAACTGCTCAAATTTCTAATATTGAACAGTAAAAGTGGCGGAGAAATAACAGGAAAAGCCTATTTTATTTGTCTTTTTTTTTTAACTAACTTAAAACTGGTATCTGTAAGCCACTTAGTCACCGGGTTAGGTTATGTAAAAACAACAACATAAATAAAATGCAACAAGTAGCCACCGAGAAAACCATTGCAGGTGAACTAAACTAATGGTAAGATCCAGAGTTGGATATAATGTGCTTATAATGTGCACATTGTGTACTTATTTTTTAAACTATATAATAAAACAGTTGTTTCAGATGTTCTACCCAGACAGCTATACCAAACATCATTTTCAGTGAATCGATGATGAATTCTTTTCAGTCCATACTCAGAAATCACCACACAAAATCGCATAATAGCGAAATATTTTTCTCGAACATAACGATTTCTCTCGTCGCGTCGCATATTGCGTAACCGCATATAAGAAATTAGCATAAATCAAATCTTGCAGTATTTTAAAAATGAAACTACAGTCTTAAAACTCGCATAAATCGAATAGTTAAATAGTAAAAAAAAATAGCATCAATTTAAATTTGTATACATTAAAATTCGCATAAATCGAAACTTGCAGAAATTGAAAAAAGTATTACTCATAACTTGCATGAATCGAACTGAAAGATGGCATGAAACTAAATTCGCATAAAACGTATTCTTAAAAGCTTTTGTGTTAGTCCTTTATTTTCGTCACGTAAATTGTAAAATATGGTCACCGTACTTCAATTTAACACTGATATGCCTTCAATTTAAAAGGTACATTTACGTCCTTGAATTAATAAAACTTTTTGCCCGTTAGGGGCATTCAATGTTTACTAATGAATCCGGTAAACTAAAAATGTTAAAAAAACATTATTATGTGGTACAAAAACAATAAACGAATTTTTGCGACAAAAATGTAGTTTGAAAACGCTGCCTATCTCACTTTCCCAACCTCCATCTTAAATTCTATAGTAATTTCAAAAAGTCTGGATTATATGGTTTCTGGCTTTATGCCGAAACAAAAAACACGAGACTTTAGTGCGAACGCATACGCTGTCTTGTACGAACGAATCAAAACTAATCAAGCGATGGCATATATGCATTTTGGTTGTTGTTATCAAGAAGATTGCAAAATACCGTCTTAACACCACTTTGGTTCCGGTTCGCCACTGGCAGTTCCGAACCAAAGGTCAAGATAGGAGCCGTAATTCTGACGACCTCAGGTTTTCAACATTGCAAAGGCTGCATAACGACCCCTTGAACACGCTCTTATGTTTAAGAGATGTGCGCCAACCAGCATCAACATCATCGTCGTCGTCGTCGTAGAAACGCGAATCTAAAAGACTCATTTTCTCCAGTTCCGGTAGATGTTTATTCGCTTTTTTTACTCTTTCTCTTTTATCTTCTTCGTCGGTAGTACTAGTTCACATTTACAAGTGTGAACAATTTTTCTACTAAGAATGTACACGATGCTGCTTCCGAAATAAAAAAGCATTTCATTTCGATCTATGTTTGTTTCGTTGTTTTCTTGTTTTTTAAACGTGTTTTTAAATTACCTTATTGATGATCGGTCTAAAGGGGACTATTTGCATTAAGGTGGTAATTTTTGTTCATTTTAACATTTCTAAAATTGCATGCTCGAAATCTCAAATTTTATGCCTAACCTATTGGTATCGACAACGTTTAGAATCGACGCATTCTATAAAATGCCAATCCTTCTTTGGCAAAGTATGAAACAATATCTTGTATACAAATTTCCAGGTTAGCTTAGATTAGTTTATACCAGTTACATTAGTTTACACCTTTTTTAAACATATTTTACACAGCAATAATTTTTTATCTGTTTATTGCCGGTTTTATTAAGTCTCGTATTGTATTTTGTCCCTCTTGGGATGTATGTATAAATAAATAAATAAATAAATAAATAAATTTTCTCTAAAACAAGACATTTAAATTCAAATTCAGGCCTACATTTAAACCTAACCTAAATTTTTGCTTAACGTAACTATTCAAGTGCTAATTTCCAGGCATTCTATAGAATGCCTAGATTATATATATATATTGCCGGTAACAAACCAAATACGCACAGTATGTTATAATTAAAAAGTTTTGGTGAAAAGTAGGTTTCAGTAAACTGAAACAAGTCATATAAGCCTACTCTTTTATCGCGAACTTCGAACAAATACGCATTTGTAACAAATCCTTAGAAAACGATCATTTTAAAATATTACGGTTTATTGTCATTATGTACAGAGTTTAGCTAGCAATAACTTTAGTTATAACTTGATGCAAACTGTATACGCATATCTATTGTACAGTATATACGTATTGTATACATACGTACACCAGGTTCTCT
>JAQIWH010001907.1:0-27875 GCA_034695005.1 Cryptops parisi
CATTTCATATAGAAAATACCTGATTCTATACATTGCCAGAAACATATGCACCATTTTATTTATATATAAGTATATATAATAATATTAATTTTTTTAATGTTTGGTTAAAAGATTTATATTAAATTTAAAGATAATTTATTTATTTAATTTAATGGTTCTATATCTATACCATTGACTTTAAAGAGACCATAATAATAATAACTTATAATGTAAAAGTATTCCCAGATAAAAAGATAAAAATATAATTATTTATTCGTTGGCATTAGTGCTAATTTTTTTTATGTAATTTATTGTACTTTTTGGTTTAGATAGTTTAATCCATAATTATAAAATTTTTATATAAATTATATCAGGTATACAGAGCCATCTGTAATTATTTCTTTAAATGAGTGAAATCAATCTTATAATGACAAATTTAGCCAACCTACTGTAGATGCAAAAGACAGAATGAAAGCGGCAAATCTTTTGAAAGTCGTCTGTTCCATTTTATCTTTGTACAATTTAACATTAAAAATCCAGTTGTGAGTATGATAATTTATTTATGAACTTATAAAGTTATCACAATATAGTTTAAAATAATGAAATATTCTAAAATTGTGTAAAATCAACATATTTCAATATGAAATTGTGTACGTATAATAATGATAACCGCAGCACTCAATGCCCATTATTCATAATTGAATATTTATTTATACAGTATTCATTAAATAATTAATTATATCTATTACATGTTTTACTGTTATTTACTAGGTTCATTACAGACTACATGAAGAAATAGTCGGGAACTGATATTGTATTCAGTGAAAATGGAGAATGCTATTGAAGAGTCTACTGTCAAGAGATTGAGTGGCCATGGGACTGACCCAGAGACATAGCACAAAGGTAAAAAAATGTATAAAAATGTACATAGCTATTCATAGAACCATATTTTTGTTTAAAAGTAGTTTAATAAACAAAATTTTGTAGCTTACTGTTTATACTTGTTTACTTTATATGTTGGGTCAGTTGGGACAGTATGTTGGCGAAAAATCCAATTTAGTCAGTAGCACCCTTCATCCTTACGACTCATGTTAATTTAACAGTAAACTTAAAATTGGATCATTGTTGTGTTCCTATATATATAATTTTGTAATTGCACGAACGTTGACTGGACAGTAAGGTTTCAGTCCATTAGAGATGGGTATTTTATCTGTTGTAAATCGGGTGTTATTTTATGTATCATACATAACATTCTCTTCATTCATGTCTATGAAACATACAACGATATTTAAATTTTGATTCGCAATATTTACATTCTCAGAAACTGGTTCAACATTTGGTTTATCTCGGGATTCGATTATTAGACTACCAGATGATCATTAATTGGTAATTTTTGATAATTTTATATGTTTTGTATCATACAGTCATGTTTACAGAACGGTCTGTTTACTGCAAATATCTTCAAACTTTTGGTATCGATCACAATATTTACTGTCATTGGGAGAATCCCTATGTTTTATACATCACTATGGATTTGGATGCAAAGTGTATATTTACCCTTCATGATTGATGAGTTGTTGTTCCCCCCAATTGAGTCCATCTCGAACAACACAGTTGGTAACTTTCATGCCATACGTAGCTGTGTGGATAAAATAAATTTTTGCATATTATTTATTTCAAATAGTAGTGTATTTTAGCTCTTTGGTGGTTTTTCTTTTCTTACAAACCTTGTGGATCTATCACGATTGTCATTCTAAGTTCATCTCCGATTCGAACATTTTCTGCTTGATGAAGTTGTCGATCATCATCTCCAATGTAGATTTTCATGATACTCGCAGGGATTTCTGCCTCCACGTTATATGGCACAGCATGCAGGTCACTTTTTAAAACAAACGAACATTAATTTAAAATTTTTATGGTGGAATCATATATTGAACCTTAAGCTTAAGACTTTGTGTTGAGCCAAGATCTCATGACCTTGTTTCGAAAACATCGATTCGAACATTTTAACAGGATTGAAAGTGATTAAAATTGATATTGCATTTTTTGATAACATAAAGACTTGTAGTATTTTTTGTATTGGAAATATTTATGCGATTTCTGTATGCTTAAAATTTTTGCAAACTTGTGTTTTTCAATGGACTTGCTACCAGCTGCTTTTCAAAGTTCAGGTTCATTGGCTCCAGACTTTGAGGAAGTTCATCTAGTTCAAGTAGTTTTCGAATCAGCTTATTTAGAACATCCCTCCCCGCTCAACACATCAGAGGTTTATTTTCTTAGGCTACAAATTTTTCCACTCCCTATCAGAATTTACATCCCAAGAACATTTTTGGTCGCAGTAAAAAAATTTGCATTTTGATGATGAACTATCAAAATGACACCAATATTTTCTCAATATCTGTTCGTTGATCACAATTTAAATTGACAAATTTCGTAAAATGATATATTGACACAAAATGTTAATTTTACACTAACCTAATATTTACACCATCGTTCTGTACGATTTTGTCTTTTGTTTGATACCGACAGCGGATGTGGATACCTCGACCCTGGTTGGTTACTAGTCGTCTATGTGGTTGTACTACTACAGTGTTGTAGTATTCCACACCATCATTCTGTAAAAACAAATTAAAATCATTAGCTAAATAGATAGTTCAACTATAGTCGTATTCATATAGTCTGGTCTGGTTCATGTTCTTTTGACAGCATTGACTCAGTTACGAGCCAAAGCACCAATCAAGGACCGAGAATGCCTCTCGTTTTGTATCCTAAACCTGCCTTAAGTTAGCTTGAGAAAGGGAACTAGTGAAGGACTACATTCGATTAGTGGCAGAAGACAAAGTGTGAACTGGCCCCCCTAGCTGAATTCAATGCTGCCAAAATGTCATGAACCAGACTATAGTTGTACGCCCGTCAAATAATAATACTGATGGGTATAGAATTAAAGCCATCACAGCGATGGAAGAAATTCCAGAAACATTCTGATGCACTCTGGTTTGCAATTCTGTTTTATACTCACATTTCTTTAGATTTACGTTGTTACGGTGAGCCCAGTGGATCACTTGGGTTTTGTCATAACAACGTGAGTGTAAACTAAAAGCATTCCAGATATGTTGATGAATACACAGATCTGGATTATACATATAGCAATCTTTAAATTCTACACAACTGTAGTGAACTCAGATTTGATATTGTATTGATGTACTTCTAACGTTTAGTTTTGACAACCTTGAGTTGTAAACAATTACTAGTTACCTTTACAATCACAGTGCGTACTAAGAACAAACTATTTCCTCCAATAACTGACCATCCTTCAGGTATATACTTTCCTGATTATGACCTCGTTTCTTCTATATCAAACGGTGAAATGGGGTCTAAAATTAGGCACACAACTGCAGTGTTAATTTCCATTCAGTTCAAGTGTAGTCCCAGTTAGTGTTTAAGTGGCATGAGTAACCAGCATTGTATTTCATTTTTCCTCCTCCGTTCCATTTTCTTAATAAATCAGCGGTCAATTTATCTAATTGCATGTCTTTTAGCACAGATGAATGAGACAAAGTACTTTTTGCATTCATCGGATTGTCTACTCCGAGATGGTGGTCGTTGATAAAGTCTAGTTTTGTGACAACAATCTCATTAATTTTATTCACCGATATTTTTTTTTTGGCCAAGGGCGACAGATAATTTTTTTAATAAACACATCCATTAGTGTTGCTCATATATGGTGACATAAGCCTCAGGGGAGGGTGGTATTCAAATCGTATGAATTTAACCATCAAGAAACATTGATTTTAACTACAATCTTAATGATTGAGTGAAGAAGGATTTTTTAATATACAAAAAAAAATTCTAAATAAATTTTTTCCCTTTTTTTTATGTTCTATTGTACTTTCATTACAGATATTTTAATAGAACCCAAAGTCTTACATTTTTAATTTGCCTGCAGGTTAGTATCGTAAACTAGCAGCTGAGATAACTTTGGACCGTGATCCTTGAAAGTTCGAAAACAAGATTGCATTTCTTTAAATTTCACAACAAAAGCCTGCTGGCAAAATGCAAACATTGTCATTATCGTACAATGTAATCTGGATTATTTTTGTCATATTGACCATGGAACGTATTTAATAACATTGGTGCAAACATTTTTATTAGGTCAAAAATGTTTTTTCACGATTTTTTTTGGTAACAAAAGAATTTGCACTATTTCTAACATAAGTACTAGTTGTTATTTGGTATAATAGTTTCAGGAAAAACAACAACAACAACATAATATTAAAAACGTGTTATTTTTTTCCAGCAATATTATCATGTTGTCAGTTATTTGTGAAATTCAGTATATACATCGGTTTCTTGTGATTTCAAGCAGTCGTTCTACCATGAAACTAGGTAAAACATTTGTTTATAATATACATCAACTTGCTTCTTAAGTTGTAATTCCGTACTGGATGTTTGATTATATCTTTTAATGGTAAAACAACATAATTCCTACGTAAAATTGTTTTTGTTTACTGTTGCGTTTCAATAAGATTACAATAATATAAATGGCTTCTTACCACATCTGAGCTCATGGTGTTGCAAGAGTGTAGTGGCACCGAGTACGTGATGTTACCCTGGACTTCGTTGTACTCTGCCATACAGGTAGAGTTCCTGGAGAGTCCCTTTGGGTAGATGAGTCCATTGAAATCATCTGTATCACGGATGGTGATGGCGATGTTGTTGCTGTTACATACCACTTGCACATCATTAAGGGGATTGTATAACCCTGAAATAAACAAATATTTAACATTGAAGAAATGCCATATCAAAAACACGTATAAAAGTTTTACATGCATTAGATAAAATCTCACGTATGAGTAACTTCAGAACTACGGTAATCTTTTGCTTTAAAGTATGGATTCGTGCGAAATAACTGTTCAATGTACAGTTAAGTCGAAATTGTTACAACAGATATGCATATAGATAAACGATATACACTATGTATATGTTATCGTAAAAACCCAAATTTAGTAAAAACCCGATCTCATCAGTTAAATCCTAATGAATGTTAGGTTTAATGCGATCGAAGACCGCCAAACGCTTAAATTGAGCTCTAAAATTCATTATTTAATTCTAGTTTTGCCTAGTGAAAATCGGGTTTTAATTGAATTTGGATTTTGACGGTAACATGTATAAAGACCAGATTGTAGTCATAATTTTAAAGCAACTACACTTTTTGAAGTTACGATGAAATTGATGGCAGTGACGTCTTATGGATTCTGGGACCCATGGGCCTCTTCGTTAAGTCGACCCTGGTTGATGGTTTAGGATTTATAAGAAATTAATTGTTCTGTTCAATGTCCATTTTAATTGTAATATTCCAACGAACATGTAGCTGTGCGAGATACACTGTCTATATAACGACTGTATAATTAGATTTAAAAAAACTAAACAAGACGTTCATCAATTAGCCTAAGAAATAATAGTATTGGTAATTTTATTAGATTGACACTTGTTGATTTTCGATAAAGATGGCATTAATCAACAATATCGTTTAGAAATCACAGGCAATTATATGCAGCATTTATAACGTAAACTGCAAGTGGTTGAAGATTGTGGGGGAAAGTCCAGCTAGTTTGGTTCTAGAGCACCTTGACTTCTGACACGCGAGGTCGACCCAACTGGTTTTATTTGGGCCAATCACGGCCATATTTCAGCATAATCGCTAAAAAATTCCCATCTTCACCAAACTGTGTGAAAAAGATTAAATTTTATCTGCTCGTTTACTGTTCGAATTGGGTAACCTACTGTTGCAACTCTTCTGGTCACAGTTCTAATCCATTCTTTTTAACGTTGACTCAACATAACACGAGTTAGCAAATTGCTGCATTTCTTCTAGCAATATGCGTTCATCTTTAGGGTAGTAGTTCTAGTTTAAATCGTGCAAAATTATCGCTGCAAAGGAGCACTTTCTAAATACATGGTTCGAAAGTTTCTCTATTTCCAGCTGTTGCTGGAACGTGTAAGAGCCTTGCTCAAGGTGAACAAGTCCACTTTATTTTCATTTTTTTCCAACTCAATTCGTTCCTCCCTTTTGCTTTGGTTTCGCGAAGTTACTTGCCTTCCTTCTTAAACGAACTCGACTAGAAATATATTAGTTTTTGCTTGTTCAGTCAGTGGATGTTTCAAAGAAAAAAAAACTAAGTAGTTTTGCGTTTCTAGCACTGCCGCCTTTTTCCGGCTAATGTTCCTATAAATAATAGTGGTGGAAAATTCAAAGGATGTTGCACGAAAGAGTTTTGTTCTTTGACTATCATTCAAGCTATGACTCACATAGTTATTAACGTTATATGGCTTAACAAAAGGTAGCATCTCTCAATGACTACCTTTCAAGATCTTGTCATTTGTTACGTGAAAACAAAGTACGTGTCACTGCTTGTGTAACAACTACCGCTGGGTTTATAACTGTACCAATGTCTTTTACTTTTTAATGCATTACAGTTATCATTTATAGCCTATGAAAAACTTGAAAAACAACAAAAAACAGTCGTTGCTGTTGACTCATCCGTTACACTTTATCACCTCAAAGATTTTCATCTAAGAGGATGAATTTTGTCCTAATCCCATGTATTGTGTTGAATTTTGTTGCACATCGTTAATTTTCTCTCTTTCCATTGTGTATTATATCTTTCGAGATGATACTTGTTGGAGCACCAAGTAATTACAGGTGTGATTGGGAATGGTCACTCAAGAAGCCTATGATTCAAATGTTTGTTTAACTATGAAACTTTCATAGCCTTTCAAGGCTGTTGACATGATAAAAGTAAACAAGAGAAAACTGTCTTTACTCTCACCTGTCTGTCTGTCTGTTGTGTCTACACGAGATGGATACACACAAAACACACGCCCGTTTTTTATTTTATTATTTTAAAAAGAGAAAAAAAATGAACATCACCGCCCACCATCTTGTTTCTTTAGTAAATGAAGGTAGTGTTCACTGACCCTTACATCATTGTTGTAGGTATGCTTTGTTGGCGCCAAGGTCGTTTTAGAATATATATAAAAAAATATTATTTTTCTTCATAAAAAAAAATTGTTCAACCCTACAGAAAATAGACATTTTGTTTGTTTGTTTGGAGTGGTGGCTATGCGATTTTTCATAGTCGACATAACGCGAGTTGGGAAGAATGTCTTTTGTAGTTGTTTTGTCAGGTGCCTGAAAGTGAAGTTCATTCTCACTCTCAGTTTGAAAATTTGCCAAGCGAAACCTAAACAGACAGCTATAAAAGCTGAAAAAGTTGGCTGTTTTTTTTTTCTCCACAAATATACACACAAAGTATCATGATGTCCGTGTAGAAAACATAATATAAGATTTTAATTGATTGAGTTACATCATCAAGATCAACTTTCATATCCGCTTTGGAACAACCTTTGGTAACATTCCACACTTATTAAGAGTGCATGATGATATCTAATAAAAATTTGTGTTTGGTTGTTTTAACCACATCTCCGTTCAAAGACCTTTACCACGTTTATAAACAACAATCGTTTCACTTTTCTTCTGGGGAACTGCCAAGTGTGGAATGCAACTATGACATAACTTCTTTGAAGTCACAAACCCCGGAATAAACGATAATTACCAGCAATAGAGGAAGTAGGATTGTCTGTTGTTTTTGTTGTCAGCACGTTTTATAGTCATTGTAAATGACTAAAAGTGTACATTTGTGCAAATGGTGCAGTAATTTATCACATATTACATTTAATGGGCTAATGAGTAGGAAGGAAAATTTTTATATAAAATAGTAAGATTTGAAGGAAAAAAATGAAAGTTTCAACTTTTTTTTTAAAAAAAAAAGGTAAACTAAATGTATAATGAATTCTGTGTTAAGGTTAATACATGACTGTAATAACACACTTTACGAATTTTTCGAAAAACATTATCTCATACACACTTTAAATGCGAAATTATTAGGTTGTACGTGATTTTCGTGTTGATATACAGACCTAGATGAAGTTTATTAGAGGGCAAAGTTGTAAGTTTTTCAAACCAACAAGGAAAATTGTATTATTATAGTGTAACCTTTGGCTTATAGATCGCTCTAATTTCTATAGTTAAGAAACTTTATGGTTTACAAAGCGCGAATTGTTGATTTAAAAGCACTGTATATCACGACTAGACAAATGAAGTTGAATCTTCGGTACTTATGACTCTATGGGTTAGCTGCCTACCTTGTTTTTCTCATTATTTTAACTAACCTAAACTGTGAGATTTATACACAAAATGTTGCATGATCTCCAGTTTAGGTTAGTAAAGATAATAGAAACACAATTGGCAACATGTCAAGTAATACAAATGAAAGGTCTAGGGTCTTAAGTTTACTTAACAAAAGTGTTACAACGTTTTTGTCAAAAAATGAATTACAAAGAAGCATTTTCGAATGTGTCAACAACTCTACATTCCTAACGAATGGTTTTCAGCCAAACAACACTATGTGCAAAGATATTGGTACAAGTAGTTCGTAGACAGCAAAATAAGTTCAGATCGTTAAACGCGTTTTCGTCGAAATGTCAACACTTTTATACCAGACCCTTCAAATAATCTTAATCACTAGTGTCACAAACGAGATGGGCAGCTAATCCATAAGTATGGAATCTTCAATTTAAACAATTTATATTACTATTTAGTATGCGTCTCGCGACGAACCAAAATTGACGTCACGTAGGAATTTTAAATTTATTATAGGCCTATAGCAAGATTCAGCTTTTGCTCCATCTGATTTTTTAAGTTCGTAGTTTGTTTTTTTCTTCCTCGTAATTAGTTATTACTAGGAATGTTTTGGACTTGTTGGTCGTCTAATATATGGATAAGGGTTAAGTTAGCTGCCTACGCAAAGTCATCTTGACCATGTAGAGCTAAACTATGCATCATCATCTCTTCCTTACATGGGATGTAGTTTTTGAAACGCACTGGACGACGCCCCGGAATCAAAGGGGTAAAAGACCCTTCTGGCCAACCAACTCTTGTGCAAAAATAAGATACAAAAAAAAACCCAAACAAAAAAATATAGCATCAAAATATTTTTATGTTGTTGTTATTTCCAAAAAGTGATATTTGTTTCCTTCGCGGGAAAAATTTCTTTTACGATGGTGATGAGTTATTAAAAGAAAATAACGTGACTGAAGTTCATTTTCCATCCTCAACTTAATTAATTCGATTTCCATTTCGATGAAAGTCCGAAGAATGGTAGATTATTAGGTTGCGTTTGGGAGTCTAGCAATTAAGGCAATGATTACTTCAATTTGAATTTTCATTGTTTCCATGCCATTTAACAGTAGCAATTGAAATACGTTACTACTACTACTAGGAAGGGTTAGTATAGTGAGAAAGAAGGCGTATGACTGTAGGCTGGTGGTTTCTTATTATGATTACGATTATTATTTTTTTTTTACTTCTACACAGTATGTTTCCACGAGTTCAGCGACCTGTAATTTCAGTTGTTGGCAAAGACTTTTTTTGGTGTTGGCTCTCATCAAAGTTCTGCACGCGACGATGAAAATCTACCAAAGTAAATATTTAGTTGGTGATTGTATTCAGGGTGGGTTTGAATTTTCTCCACACCTGAAACCACTTCACAAAATACCGAAGCAAAAACAAAAAACAAAAAAAAAATGACCAGAAAAAAAAACAACAATAATAAACAAAACACAAATAACCAAAACTGAGAGTGTACTTTTTTATAATATGTTGCCATTATACGTATAACCATGGCAATATTATATATATATTATATATTTATAGATTATATATCCATGGTATAACTAGCAAAATTTACTAGTAGCTCAAAATTGCATAAACTTATAATGTAAAAGTATGCTGCACAATGTTACAACTCCACTCTGCACCATTATATTTGGCTAATATAATAAATGTAAATTCGATCTCTAAGAATCTCCAGGAATAGTTATACAGGGTGTCTCAAAACTCATTACGTACTTTGGTGAAGCAAATTTCCGAATTTTTACGAATATAAGACGCGTCTTACAAGATGTTACACAAGGCGCTTCCTACCTGCGTCTTATATTCGTGGATATCTTATATAAATTTTAATAAACAATTAATTACAATAAAAAGTTCATTACTTATTATATTAC
Source organism: Cryptops parisi (assembly GCA_034695005.1). NCBI lineage: Eukaryota > Metazoa > Arthropoda > Chilopoda > Scolopendromorpha > Cryptopidae > Cryptops > Cryptops parisi. Next base: position 10,108 of record JAQIWH010001907.1, read on the forward strand.
CGGTAGAATATAAAAAAAAAATATATGAATGAGTATTATTTGGAATCTTCAGTATTCTCCAATGTCTTTATTACAAAACACGACAGTAGGCTACATTTAGAGCCAATCACAGCTTTTGTTTCATTGTTCAGTAAGCTGTTTCTTAGGCGTATATCTCATATCTGCGTCTTATAATTGGGTGTGTTCTATATAATTCATTTTTCATTCAAACTTCTAAAAGTCGCGTCTTATATTCGGATACGTCTTATATTTGAGTGCGTCTTAAGTTTGCTTAAATACGGTTGCTCACTGTTGGTAAAATATTTACACGTGGTTCAACCTTAGACGAACACTTAATAGTGTTCGTCTAAAGTTCAATGTAAAACATGTTAATAAATGACGCTGTTAGTGAAATACAGAAAATTAAACGCTTAAATATAGTCTGCGATTGAATACTGAAACCTGAAACTGAAATACTGAGTCACTTCACTGGAGTGCACCAAGTGCACTCCAGTGAACAACGCTATTCGAATAAAAGGTTGTGCTTGAAAAACGGAGTTTTTATGTAATCTTGTTTTACATAAAATGTATTTGTAATATGTTAAATAGTTATAGTTTCATTAATTCTTTAGTGATGATATTCAACAGCAAAGTTTTGTTGTAGTTGTAGGCCAAAGATTTGGAACATTCATGTTGTGAATTAATTATGAGTCTAATTAAAATACCTTAAAACATTAAACCATTTATAAGACGGCAAATACATCTAGATCTATGTTATATGAACGTAGGTAAATTAAATGTGAAAAAGGTGTGTTCTATATACTTTATATAGTCATAGACACCATTTGGAATTAATGACGTGAAATAATATACTCCTACTGTATTTCAATGTGTATTGTAGGTAGTTCAGCTTCATGAGGTATAAAATTGTAGGCCTATATATAATTTTGAACAGGAATTTAATTTAATTCTTGCATAATATCTGAATGACAAAAAAAAATCTTTTTTCAAGGACACTTTTTTTCAAAAAGTTTAAAAGTCATTTTTTTCCTGTCACCCAAGTGACCGATTTGACACGGTAAACGATTTTGTTTCTTCCAAATATTAGTTCCACATTATAATACGACGCATAAGGAAACTTGCTGAACCATCATTTAATAATATAGTTCTAAACAAAACTTTTTTAGCACCTTCTTTATTTTTAAGTGACTTTTTCAGGGAAAATGAAAAATTGAAATCTATAGAGGGTTGAGAAAATTATAATACCTGGCTATTGTACGTAACGCGATTTTTTTTTTGTATTTGTGCAGATTCTTTGCTTTTCTGATTTTTACGAGCAATTAGATTTAAAGTGCTTTGCTACACAAGGGCAATAGAAAAAGCAAATTATGTTAAGGTTGGGTCACCCATATAAACGAATTACAATAGGGTTGTTGTAAAACGTTATGCCCGATTATGAAAATTCACTGCATCATTGCAGCGTTTTATAACGTGCAAATTATGGATAAGGAATCGTTTTTCTTACCTGATGAGAAAATGGAATTTTGAGCTGTTGTGATGTTGATGAGGAAAGCCACCTAAAGACAAAAAAAAAGAGGATTAAAATTTGGAAAACATTTAATAAAAACATAAACACTATTTAAAATATTGTTATATACTACTGCACTTTAATTTAAAAATATTATTAAAAAACTAATGTTTTGGCTTAATATCTCTGTATCGTTATATCTCTGGTTCGATTTCAGGCAGGGACAAGAATTAATTCCTACGTGCTTTATATTCGAAATCGTTAAAAATTTTAGGATAATAAATTAAATGTAAAATATTACACTGTAATAAAACTTGAAATATTGTGTAGTGTATTAAGGATAAAACTCCATTTGTTTAAAAATAACCAACATGCATTATATACATGTTTTGTAACCTTCGATTCAAACACACATTCTGGAATTTAAAATAATAGTGCTTTTCAATATTTTAACTCTTTGAACTTGACACTTTTGGCCTCCCAATAAACGCAATTTTGGTGTGGCAAGTGGAGCGATTTGGGGACAACTGAGACGTAAGCTTCTTGCCAACCAGTTTTCATTGGTTGGACAAGAAGCCGACGTCACAGTTGCCCATCAATTGTTCCACTTGCCACACAAAAAATTGTGTCCCATTATGTTTTCTCGTTTTTTTGGTAACTTGTTGTTGCAAAAATTTAAAATTAATACAATACTGTAATTTATTTTTCAGATTTTCTTATATTTTAAAACTTTTTTTTTTAATTTGTAATTTTTGCTTGTGGACATTGTTAATAATATTCTTTCATTATAGTTTTTTATACTTCAAGAACTATTATTAAGTTACTGTTATAATATGACACATTTTTAGATAATTCTTATTTTCAAAATTATTGGTAAAAATTAATTATTTTGGGTGGAGTTCAGCTATTTTGGTCTTTATTTATTTGAAATTCGACCTCGTACTTGATCAGCTTAAAAACAATGTAAGTCATTGAGTTTCAGTTACTATTGACGCGTGTGGCGCCATGGTATCCATTGTGTATTTTTCTATAGAAAACGGTGGAATGACGTGGGAACCAGTTGACGACAAATGATGGCCATCAACAGTTACGTGGCCTGTCGCTGCGTGGGTTGAGTAAGAATTTTTTGTTGATTTTGGGCAGGGCGTTGGCACCACTCTGTCGCCATGTGGGCGACTTGTCCGCCTCCGTATTTGCCATATGAAGAAGCGACAAGGCCTTCGGGTGGGGGACGAGTGAGACAAGCAAACTCAACAACACACAATATAGTGTGTTTTTCACTCTAAACAACACTACAACTCAACCGAGTCCAATACACCTTTATACACCTATCGAAAGGACTTGAAGAAGTCGGAGACACTAAAAGAAAACTAGAAATACTTGATTGGTGTAAAGGTCCTCTAAGTTGAACGTTGTAAAATAGGTTTAGTGTCTCAAATGAAATTAAGTTTACCAAAAATGACATGTCGTTTAGGACATTTTGAAAAATAGGTTTGTGCAAAAAAAAAAAACACATTTAAAGTTAGATGCCAGAAGTTAAAATTGTGGTAAAGATGAGATTTGGAAAAATATCCTCGAAACAGGTCACCAAAACCTACAAGTCGTTAACTACAATGAGTTTGTTTGTTATATTGCTGTTTAATGATTAAAATTTTGAGTTTTTCTTCCGGAGGTAAATGTGATAAGAATGACAACGACAAGAGTTGTAATAGAAAATCCATTTGTCGAGGCACCACAAAGTATTGACTACTAAAAAAGGATTTCCATGACCAAGCACAAGAATTTCTAAAGGCTATTGAATGTTCTCTTACTTCAATGGATTGATGAACAATACATCATTACCAGTGATGGGAACGTGGTATCAAAAGGAGAAGTGAAAGACCTCACTCGAATAGTTACCATAATGACTAGTGTTACACTTTGTATATTTTCAATAAGAATTAACTGTAAAACATTCTTTGACGAACATTTCAACATTCTTGACGAACATCAATTTTAATGCATAAGAGATTAACCTAAAACCTATTTGAGACTATTGTAATTTGATAATCTTCAGGTTAGGTTAGATTCAGAAGTTTTAACTAAGTGAACCAACGTGCATCATTGTGTAGAATCGACCACGGGAGCAAGTTTTCTCGGGGTTCTCTTGTTTCCTCCCGCATCATAAAAACCTATTTCATCTTCCACCATCTTCACCTCATCATCATTCTTGTATTTTGTGATCTAATAAAAAGTCTTGAGGGCCAAATGACAATCATACGGTCAGTCGGTGCCCCTCGTTAAAAGACAACTACATGTTTAATCTTATTTGTCGTAGTGTGTTATACGTTAAAGTTTAGATTAATTAAATTCCTAGGTAATTTCTGTAGTTGAAAGTTTATTTTAAGACGTTATTGAAACTTTGAAGAAACAAGGTCGTAGTGATGTTGTGTTGTGTTTCTTAGTCTTGCGAACGTTTTAGGAAATTGAAGGTCTTTCAGTTAAAGAATTACGACCTTCTGTCTCAGATAAACATGTTATATTTTTTTTTATGGTTATATAGTTTTTTATGGTTATTGTAAAGTATACCAATCTGGTTCAAATGTGTTAGAAAAATAAGCTCTAGTTAAAGTAAAACAAATTGTGCAAAAAATTGTGATTGCAATTCGCTGATGCGGATCTAACGTTAACTTTTTTGTTTGTAACAGTCCACGTATTAAATGGGGTCGCGAATCGTGGGCGTTGGAATTGGGAACAAAGCGAATGCACAGCAAATCAAATGCTAATTTACCTTATAACACACGTTGTTAGTTATGGCCATGACACTGACTACTGAGATGAACAGCAGTTTTTTTTACTATTTTTTCGGGTGCGACTTCAGTTTGACTTTAATTTTTTCTTGCTAGTTGAAGGTTGAATAATTGTCACCATTTTTTTTATATATATATAGTACTAGAATCGGTATGTGCATTCATGTGCTTTAAAAGTCTTTTCTTTTTTGGTTGCATTTTTGCTGAACTACATATTCTTTACAATGGCTTGCGTGTGTTCTTTGTAGAAGAAAATTGAAAAAAAATGTCAGATTGTGACCCTGAATGTTGTACGATAAAAAATGTATACTGTATTTTCTTTGATGATAAAACCATGTGAAAATGAAGGTCTAGTCTTTCGCCGTTAAGATATTGTGTTGAAAAGTAGACCAGGTAAGATGATTATCTTCACTGAATCAAGTTAATGTGTGGTCTCGAACCCAGTTTTCAATTTTACTGCTTAATTTGCCTTTGATCCACATTGACTTATGAGCCATAAAATCACAATAGATGAGTGATCACTTTTTTGTATAGGTATAATTTCATGTAATTTTTCAGTCATTTAATCGTTTCCAAGGAAAATGAGATCGGTTAATACTGTAGTATCACTTGCGTTAACTAAAAAGGAAACTGTCTAACTATGAAAGAAACATTTTTTTAGTGATGGTTAACTTTAGTTCATAAACTGTATGGAGTTGAAGGCACGTACCATGAAGTGGGAAAGTGTGTACAAATCGGCTTTGAATATTAATCACTTGGTTGGAATTTTTTGTTGTATTATAAAAATAAACTAGTTTGAAATGGTTCATCATTATGTGTTGTGCTAAAAATCGCCTTTTCTTTTATCAACAACTTTCCTTTCAATGGAAGAAAATAAAAGGAAAAATGAGATCAAGTAGTCGTTACAATGAACGTTTGTAACGACGTGACATCATTAACACTACATTCAAGACATTCGGTCACTTTAAAAATCAAATTTTTAGTTTTTAAAAAATATATACTTTATTTCAGATATAATTGCTATTTCATAACAAAAATTCTTTATGGTAGGTTGTTACTGGTTAATTGAAGTTGTTGTTCGCATTTTTATTTGCGTGATCTTATTTTGCAATTTTATGGAATTTGTTTTGAAACTTAATTTACATGATTTGATAATATTCATTTAAAACTGAATTTATTACATTTTCTACTTGATCTAGTTATTAGGTCACTGATTGATTTATGACGTCAGATTTATTTTTTTTTTTAAACAGTTGTGAAACTCCTACAGATTAGGTGTCAAAACCAATAAGCATTAATAAGATGTGACAACCTGATAAAGTAATTCACAAACAAATGAAATCACAATGAAACAAGCCCAAATGTAGAAAACAATAGGTATTTGGACAAAACCTGTAAACGATAGTAAAAACCGGTTCGAATGACAAATTGAGGCCTTAAAAAAATTAATCTTACCATAAATAAGAATTTGTTTCTACACTGGCTAACAAGATAAAATTTATTTGATTTGTTGAATTTAATGGTTAACATATAAAAAATGTTTCATACAGGTACAGTATAAGTTAACGTTATACTAAATTCATTGTCCTTGACATTAAAATTGAATCTTTAAAATTTTTTAATAAGAAGTTAATACACCAGGAGAGTCGTCTAATATGGTTAGAGTCATTTTTATTGCAAACCAGTTTTGGATGTCTCATTGGGTTTTTTATAATGATCTAGATCAATTAAGGAAAGACATTAAATGTCAAAGACGAATAAACTCGAGACATGAAATTTATGTTCTTTCCAATGATGTGTAGCATTTAATGATCTGCGTTTCTTGTGTTGAAATTTTATTGTACATTTTAAAAGTATACTCGTGTGAGGTAGTCTTAAATCTCATTCAACGAAGTGTAAGAGGTGTCTGATAGTCGACATGAAAGTAATTTTTTTAGAATAAACCTTGTTTAGAGATAAACTTTTAGGAAGTCCGCAATGGAAAGACAAAAAATGTAACGGTAAATCTGATTAAGTTTTTAGTGAGTAAACTTTTTTTCAAGGAACTTTATTACTTTCTTAACGTGATGTGTGTCCATCATTTTACCAAATATGTAGTTCAGGAAGGAAAAATGTGGTATCAAGTAAACCAAACCACATTCCTTATTTTTTTAAACATTACCCAACCACACCAAAATATTTAAAACGTCTTTTTGAAAGTGGATTAGCAACTATTATCTCGTGCTTAGTTAAATATTAGATCGTACTCTGTAGTTTACAAACCAATACTGTTGAAACTTCATTGGCAACGATGATTCTATGACTATGAGTGATTATTGTTGAAACCAGTGGTAGATTTAAAACCGATTTCTGGGGGAGGGGGTTCATGTGAAATTTTTTGACAATTATGTCCAAAAAATTACACTGTTTTCATTGAGAGCCAAGCTCCAAATGAGTGTTTCAACTTGAACATTTTTTTAACCAAAACTTGAGTAAGACGTGGTGACAGAAGAGCTGTAAGTTACACACTGGATATTAACTTGTATATGTATTTTGTGTTGTGTAAATGCTGTTTTTTCATACTTTGTTTAATTAATTTCTAGTTCGAGAAATGTTTTCACATGAGGAATTAATCTTTACATATCAACATTTAAGACTCCATGTTTTAAGCTGGCTGAAATAAAAAGACACCTTTGCATCAATAACTTTTGTTTTCATAGACTTCCATGTCAAATACAATAAAGAATTTCAGGAAGTAATTCGTCAAAATCTTTTTCTTATTCTTATTCTGTTAATTCATCGATGATGTAATTTCATCAACAACCCAATTTTTAGACCGATATAAGAGTTTAATCATTAATAGGCCACCTCTATCGATTAGATAGAATCGGCACACCTTTTCCCCTACTTTTGATATATGAAAAGAAATATTACGACAAAGACAGCTTTTGTAGTTTTCAAAAGTTGTCGATAAACCGTGACCATCTCCTCACAGGTCCGTTTTTTCATAATCAAAGCCATCTTATCGCCTAAGAAGCAATGGAAAGTAGGTTATTTAACAACGATAAAGTAGGTTAACCCGAGTGGCATTAGACGATTTCTCACCAGCATTTCTCTTTGAGTCAAAAACCTCCCCATAAGGATAGAAAAAAAAATTATTTCCTTTTTTTTTTCTTACATTTATTATCTTCAATTTTATTTAATTATTCCAATTTTTGTTTTTGCTTTTACTTTTTTTTGAACCGACTTGAACCATCTTGGTGAACAGCAATCGTAATTTTCGACACGTTTTTCTTGAGATGTCAATTAACTTCCTTATATTTTGATATCCTTGAAAATCTAGTTCCAAATTCTAAGAAGATCATCAGAAACTTTTTTTCTTCTTAACTAGTTATTTTTATTTGACAAAAGTTTAGTAAGTGCCATGACATGACAGAAAACTGAAAGGTAATTCAAGCTCTTACGTTTGTTTAATGTGTCACGTATTCAAGACAGCTCGTATACTATGGGTGAAACTGGGTCGCGAAAAAAAATCACTGTTTACACGAAATAACATTTTAAGGTAGTTTTACAAGATGTCTTCATTTTAAAAACCGAGTTTCATTTTCTTCATTATTTACTTAACACTACTTAAATGCTGTTTGAGATGTTGAGACATAAAACATTGTTTCCTCCCAAAGCAAACGTCTATCATTAGAACTATTTCAATGCTGTACTGTATTGTACAAAATCATTCGTCTATGTGACTAATAGTAAACGACGTATTAGGATAAACGTGTTTAATATTATCACATGGTGTTTCAACGCATATAGCATTTCACGATTTGCTAATTTAAGCAATCGGACACGCCCATTACATTAACAAGAACACGTGTTAGTAACATTTAACTAATGAGCATTTTAATGAAGGAGTTGCCATTATTCTTTGTGTAAGCTTATTAGGTGAAGTAAACGATACAACTTCCAGGTGGTTATCGAAAAGTCTTAGAAAATTTCTGGTTCAGTGAACTTTAGTTTGGAACCAACGTTTCCTTTGCATAGGTGATGTTTTGACAAGCGTTGGAAATTAGCATTTTCTTTTTGCATTACGAGGATCACGTTTCCATAAAAAAAATTAATAGGATTGTATATGAAGATCCATAAACAAGGGTTCATTGATTCTCATTTGTAAGCCTACAATCTGAAGTCTGTCTATTTTGACCTATGTGTAAAATTGGAAGTCCTTGGTTTTTCTGGTTGTAATATATCAAAGCCACTTTTTGAAGTTGATTAAAAGATTTACTGTACAATTTTTTTTTAATTAGATTTTATTTCTCGTTTAGTGAGTTTTAAATGAAAACTAGCAGTTAAAATTCTACGAAATTTTAGAATCGGTTTTGTGACCTACTAACAACTAGTTTTTCATGTCAAACAAGCAAAAGATATCCATTCCATGTGTTGTAATAAACATTTTTTTACCTCATCTATAATGTATTTAAATGGCTTACGACACGCGCCTATGACGTGTTGTTGGCTAAACTAGATTATCCTTGTTTTGAAACTTTCTCAGAATTCAATATGGCGGCCATTGAATATTCATAAAGTCACAGATTGTATTCTAACCGGACATGTCACGGTTGCTAGTTATTGTCACGTTATAATTCTAACGATTAACAAATCGTTAGAATTTCATGATTCATATTTAACATGTAATATTTAAGACATTATATTTAAGTAATTTAGCTTTATTAAATCTACGTTACTCTTCTTTTAACGAGAAGCCGCTTGAGATGTTGGTGACTACGACCATGTGTTACTTTTTTATACTCTTTATATCAGCTTCACTTGTGACTGTGAGTGAGTGAATTTGTGAGTTTTCACATACAAATTGATAAATGCAGTGTCTATGGATTCGTCTTAGTCTATAAAGTGACACTGGCTATATGGCATTGATGAAAAATCACTATGGCAGACGCTGTATGACATTATATAAATAGTATGCTTACAAAGCATTTTTAATGTATTTGTTTAAATATTATTTTCAAGTACGGTAACCTGAACTAAACGAAAATAATATTTATACCCATAATTACCAGGTTAAGTTATTCAAAAGTAATAAGCATTCAACAACACGTCGTGCGATAAAAATGGCCGTAGCTTCTAACGCCATAAGCGGATTCTTGGTTAAAAGAAGTCCCAATCTACTTTATATTTTGTGTCATTAAATATAGTGTATTTTGTATAGCCAAAGGCTTTGTAAACAAAAGGGTTTTTCGTGACTTCATCTTTAGGATTTGTGTATAAGCAACAGAACAGACTAGATAATTCGAGTGTAAGAAAGTTTATCTGATACATATGGTTTTGAGTTTTTGGGTTTATGTTGTTGTCAACAAGCTTGTTGACATTGTGAACTTCTTTGTTCAACGTGGGTAGTGTTGTTTACTTAGGATTGAACAGGTCCACAACCTGCTGTATGGAGATTAGAACATTTAATTTACATAAATTTCTATGAGGTCTTGCATTATGAATAAGTTTTGAAGCAGAGGTGGACACTTCTCCAAACGTTGACTTTTTTTGAAGACTAATAAGGATGTCTATATTCACCATTCTATAGACAACAATGAGGTCAAAAAAAATTTTCTTTATGATAAGTTTTTAAAGGTCCTTTATGACAGTTTGCTAATGTGGCAAGACAATGGTTACAGATGTGGAACGAACGAAATGAAGTTATTGATGTTTAACGGAGCAGTTATTACGTACATTTCCTAAATTTCAAAGAAAGTGCAGATTCTATCGATGTGAGTTAAATACTGCGAACATTCGAGAAACTTTTGTTTTTGGCGAGCAATCACGACTATTGTTCTGGTCTTAGAAATTGACCTCAAGAACGGTGAATGGCAATACAAACAAACACCTATCAATTGTTTGGCACTTTCTCGCAAGAACTGCCCGCGTTTTGGGCTATTGTCTTTACAATTGTCACATTCACCTCAAACATCAGCCTACTTTGTTCACTTTCTTTCAACAATTTCACTAACAACTTAATATCGTGATGTATCATTAGAATAGTAGATTATGTTTACGTATGGTGGTGTTTAGAATATGTCTATGAAAAAACTAAACCTGTTAATCGCATGTTCCACATACGTGATAGCTTATAGGCATAGTCCTCAATTGTGAAAGTGAAAACAAAAATGTGTTCTGTACTTAATAAAACGCTCCGTCAACATTGACAAGGAAGCGTTTAGATTGGATTTTCCTCGATGTCGTTCATGCTTGAAATTTCGGAGATGTGAAATGTCAGTATTAACCTCATAAGTCACAGGAAAAGTTGTCCCGTCACATCCAAAAGTTGCTTAGAATCGCCAAAAAGTAGCAATTTTCAAATTTTTGGTGTCTCTTTCTTGACTTTAATTTCACCCATCATTTAACCTACATAACGTCATACATTCTTTATAGTGTGTCAAACTTTATATGAATGTATGAAATTCGTGAATAAGGGCCACGGTGGCATCTAAACTGCTTATTTGTAAAGGGCACATAAACTCGAGTTTCTTTGCTTTATAATTATGTGATATGGAAAAACTAGTCGGTAGAGTACGACTAGTTTTTTTGGCAGTTTAGTTCGTTTCTTTTTATCGTCTCTTCTTGGAATTAAGTAGCACTAAAAATGTTACCTGCTCGGAAGATGAAAACGAGAAGCTAGTATATTGAGGTGATCGAACTTGCCATCTTAAAGATGTCCTTTTACTGATGGTGCTACTTATTGTTGGCAGGAAAGATCATTGCACTTTCAATGGATGTGGTCAAGCAGATAAAAAAAATAGTCATATGGGATGCATCATGGATGAATTCAAGTGTTGTATGTAATAACACCGAGTCCACGAAGAAAGTTTTTTGAAACACTAATATTTTTTTTTACACAAAAATATTTTTTTTTTTGTATTTTTCAAATATAATTTTCACCGATATAGTTTATCTTGAAACCGATACCTCTGTTATTACAGGATACTAGTTTTCAATTTATGTGAGTTTCGTATATGATTTTGCTATATGCAATGGAAGACTATCTTATATGAGAAAATTTCTCCATTATGCAAAATATGAGGTGACATACTGTACAAGTAACAATGTTCTTGCAACTGCTGTTTTCGTTCGACAAAGGGTGCAACTCTCAAGGCCTCTTGACACACGCAATTTTTGGTGTGTTAAGTGGAGTCATTGTTTGGACAACTGTGACGTCAGCTTCTTTCCAACCGATGAAAACTGGTTGAAACAAGAAGCCGACGTCATAGTTCACAAATTTCTTCACTTGCCACACCAATAATTGCGTGCCAGGAAACCAATACTGTCATTTTTTTCTGTCGTCTTTCCATTTGATAAAAATTTCTATACATGTTTTTTTCATTAATGCGACTCAAAACATGATCTTTGCGTAAATCGATCACCACCTGCAGTTTGTTAGTTGATACTAATTGTTTTTAGTACCTCTAATGCACATGCAGTTTGAATTGTAAGTGCAACTTTTGTTCCCCATATGGCCTAATTGTCTGGCCACAAAGTTTATGGAGCACCCCGTGTTATGCTGTATTATTAGAGGTTTTTAGTGGATTATATAATTCAGTTGTAGACTATAATGATTTCATGTGGAAAACATGCCGTGTCTCCTAGGTCATATTTAGTTGTTTTTTTCTTCCTTTTACATAGTTGTCATAACATTATGTAGAACAAAAAAAATCTGAAAATTTCCTTGTCCTCTAAACACCAACTATTGTTGGTCACACCGATTGAGATATAGACTGATTAGTTGCGCTTCTGGTTGTTTTGTAAGTAATTATCGAGTGCAAATGAATTAGGCCAAATGCAGTACACCCACAGTACATTAAAGATCTTCATCTTAAAAGTGTAAACGCCATTTTGTTTCATAAGTTGTTTTTTTTTTTGGAATTATTATTATTACTGGGATCAATTTATGTTAGTATGAAACAGTGGTAACGAACTTACTTTAATTTTTTTATAGTCTAGATTAAAAATAATTATTGGTTTTAAAACATTAGCTACTTTTTTATATTATTATTTTTTTTAAAAAAAATTATTGTGTACGAAAGAATTAAGCTATGGAAGTTCACACGATGCTAAATAAGGATGTACGGTTCAGCTGGTTTTGTTACAATTATCCAGGATTCCAAAATGACAAAAACTAAGAGACGAAATGTATAGCTCTGGAAATTAGGGCGATTTTCGTGTAGAATTACGTAGGCCTATTGAGATTGAACTAATTTTTTTAAAAAAAATAAAGCAAATAAATTGATTGAAATGACTCTTCCGACCATTACGTTACAGGATCTTATTCCGGATGCTCAGAAATGAAATACGGACTACACAACCTTGTGCATCATCTCGAGAGATAATTTGCGAAATGTTTTTCTTCTATTTTTTTGTGGATTTTCAACATAATAATAGCTTAATGGTAGGATAATTGTAAGCTCAGTCAACTTTTTTTGATATTAAGTTATTGAAACTTTGTGAATAAAGTTACATTTTGAAATGTAACTTTGTAAATTACGGGTGGAACAACTTGTCCATGTTCTAGATTTACTATAAACAAATTTAACACCAATTTACATTAATGAAGGTACTAAATTTTTTTCAGTATTATAGTTTTAATGTATAACGTATTATTATTATATGATGTATTATTATTTTTTTCTGAATTTTTATTTATGAAATAATTTCATAAAAATGAACACATAACATAAAATAGTCATTATTTTTCTAAATTGTTTTGGAGTAAAGATTGCATGCGAATGATTTTGACATGTTTTCATGTAATGCTAGATATATGAAGTATAAAGGTTTATAATATAGGATGTCCATAAATCTGACAAAACTACTTTACCTTAGTTGAAATCATTGCTAAAATGTTTTGAAATCAATATACAGGATGTTTTCCAAATCTAGAGTCACACTGTATATTTTTAAATTGATACTATATCAATATGTTTTGTCATATTTTGAACACTTGTATACATAAAACATGTAAATCATAATTTATACACCAATTTAAAAACTATGTATGGACCAGACTTGGGGAACATACCATATACAGGGTGACAACAAAAGTTCTGTTACAATGTAATTATTAAACGATATAAAAACTAAATATCTTTTTCTCGTGTTTCTTTCCGTGCCAAAATGTTTTCATGACAACAACTAAAAAAACGTAAACATAACATACTAAATTTGTTACCATACCAACACAAACATAAGTAGTAACTAATGAGATGAAGTAAACATAAAACACTAACGCTAACGAATGTTGCGAAGCAACATGAGCGTTAAATCAATGAATTATGTTTATGAATTGTATCAATGGTCCCCCGTTATTTATTTTTGATGGGCATGCAGCTAACATCAAATAACAGAGACGGAGTTTGTCTCTTGATGCCTATGAGCATTAGATCGAAGAGGGGAGGGGTGCATTCAACTACCGTGTAGGGCAAAACACCGATATACTATGTGCCAACGTAAAAGTATTTAAGCTGCCATTTGCCATTACCAAGATATTGCACTGTAACAGGTCTTTTGTTGTCACCCTAATTCTAATTTATTATAACATTACTTATAACGACATAAAAACGTTTGTTTGATGCTATTCAACATATCCTTATGATGCTTGACTTATGGGACACCCTTTAAATATGTTTATACATATGTGTCATAGTTTATACCGATACAGCATTCATTACCTAAATGTCCAAATTCGTCTTTATTCCTGTTAAACATGTTTCTTTTACCTGAACTCATTTCCACAAACCAGATTCTTCAATATATGCGTCATTCCATTTTGAGACACTTGTTTCTCTATTCCAAAAATCTAAAATAGTGTATATAATATAAAATAAATCTTCACTTTTTTTCTTTTAAATTATACGAGTGAAGGACATCGTGTATATTATGTGATTATTTATCTCGATATGGAGGAAATTTTCTTTTTCGCTGTTTCTAGTATGTTTTGGCTGATATTGTCAATCAACACACAAATCAAATAATCAGATGCAAATTTCTCCAAGGTTAGCATGTTGGGTTGGAACACGTTACATAAAGACTCCGAAACTTGTCAATAACATTGATTGTTAGCAGTAGCTTTTTTTTAATTCATGGCCACTAATGTCACAAGGTTAATATTCCCATTCAACTTTTATGTTTTTGGAGTTGGGGAAAAATTTAGGTCTAAAAATTTTCGACATAAATCGAGCAACTTCTTAATATGAGTTTGGGTGGTGAAGTTGCCCACCCACTGGTAACCTAGAAAAATAATTTTCTGGATGTTTGCCCCCCATTAAACACTATTGGTCTATTTGAGACTAATCAAAAAACAAATAAACCACACTTCGGCGTGGCATTGGAAGAGTCGAGCATTTCAGGCTTTAAAATCACTTAATTACCGGGAGGAAGAGGACGGTTGATTTCAATAAAAACCGGAAATAGATGTGCGACGACGCCATCTTAGGTCGCACGAGGAAAACTTCAAGGTAACCAGCAACCTTTTGCAGTTGTTGGACGTTTCGAAATGTTATGTGAATATTCGTTGTGTGTTGAAATAAGAATGATGTTTGTTTGTTTGTTTGTTTCGGGTAATTTTATTCGCTAATTTTGCCAACAAGAATTTTTCTGACCTTAATGATGTAAGGGCATTAGTTTTTACAGGGCACGATAAATTTTTCTGCTTTTTTTCCGCTTTATTGAGCTTTTTGCTTTAATCGTGAGGATTTTTTTATGTGTGTGTAAACGTTACCTAAGAAGTGGAAGGTTATTTTTATAATATAATTTTATGGCCATACAGGTGTGCACGCTTTGAGGTGAAATGCCGTCTCGAATCAGCATGGTTTGGTGAACTTAATCCGCAGGTTCCTGTTTAAAAATTGTGATAGCTCCATTTCTTTTGTTATATTTACTATAGAACAAGGTATACCTTAAATTTCAAAACTTTATTTTACACTTTAGAAATCACCAATTTAATTAATAAAACATAAAAAAAATAATGTTTGTTCGATGTAGGCCTTGCATATACAGAAGAGTAAGATGATTCTTAAGATCTGAGGTTACTATATACCACTATCTCATAATATGCACATATAATACAGTGTATCAATATATAGAATGCAGTTTTCAAAAGCTGTATATATATAGATACAAAAATATATAAAAAAAAGTTTAGGCCTACTTATGTTATTTTTAAACTTTTAACATGTCCAGTAATACCCATAACAGTCATGGTACCAAATACAGTGTTCACAAATTGAAACAGTGTTTCAACTTTTAGTACTTAATGCAACATCTGTTTAAAAAATTAAATCTAGTAGGCCTATTACAACTGAAAGCAACACTCCATTCTTGGTGGTATTTGAAATTTCACCGTAAAAAAGCAACAGGTCCACTTAATCTTGTGATATATCAGATCTTTACGATAACCTATATGACCACTTAAAGATTTGATTGTAGAAGTATAACATTAGAGCTTTCGTTTCTCGTTCTTTTGCTCAAGGGGCGTTGAACTTACAATCGTACACACAAACAAGTGTTTTTTTAACTTATAATTAATAGAGAGATATGGAATAGGGTTTTTAACTTACCAACAACGCAGTGACAGCCTTCCTGGGTATCATTGGACTGTAAGAAAAACAGAAGACAGGAGTAAATAGGTCATTCGGGGAACAGGTGAATCGTTGTCGCACGCCAAGTTGGTAAAAATGTTGGGCACAACTCGGTGGAGCAAGAGCAAGTGACAGCACCCATCCTCCTCCTCTTCATCTTACTCTTAGAAAGTCCACTTAAAAGTCCAAAGTTCTAGTGGTCTATCCTACAAACATTGTTCGACGTTGCAAACGCACATGATACGGTGATTCTAAACAACAGTCAAGAAACGACTACTACTACTTGCAGCTGAAGGACGATGTACGACCTCAATGCAGGTTGGCAGTCTACTCTACTCGACTGACTTACCACTCGAATGGCAAAAGCACAATCTATCTGCTGCCAGCAGCAGCAGTAGAGAGAGAGAGATTGCCTCAGGGCTAAGTATGCTCAGCTCCAAGTACCACGCCCAAAGAAACAGTCAAAGCCTCTCTAGAGAGTTGGAAAGAAGACTGAAAACGAGTAGACTTGTTTGTAGAATAATAGTGCACTTGTTGGGATTTAGGGTTTTAACTTTTTGGTAAATTTGTCTGTCTTCAAAAATTTGCATCACCAAGCTTTAATGTAATTTAACGAATTTTATGTCAGGAATTCATAAAAAAAATTGTAGACTTTAGCTTGGTAGTCTATGAAAATGTAAATATTAACTTTGCTATTATAGACTTCGCTTACTCGTAAAGTTTAAAATTTAATACAGTACTACAGTGTTATATACGTTACCGGCAATGGATAGAATCCAAGCATTTTACACAATGCAAATGTCTAGCTTTGTTTAGCAAAGTATGAAATAACATCTTGTATAGAACAGTTTAGGTTTAGTTAAGGTTATTTAACAACATTTTCTCTAAACAAAATAGCTTAAATTTAAATCGGTCCTTTTTCTGTATCCCTAGAGGCGTCGATGATGGCGCTGCAATCCGGACAACATTTATCGCTAGGAAGTATGTGACTGATCATTACTTCTAACCGAACCCTCTACAAACATCGCGCCAGTCAAGTTAGCGATAGGGTGTTAGGTTAGAAGTGATGATTGATCACATATTTCTTAGTGATACATGTTGTCCGGATTGAAGCGCCATCATCGGCGCCTCTAGGGATACGGAAAAGGACCTTTAAATCTAACCTAAACTCTTATCTCAATGCTAATTTATACATTGCCTAAACCAGACTTGACATTCTATAAAATACCCAATCATTGTATAGAATGACCGAATTCTATACATTACCAGTAACATATACATAATATACGGCTTGTGCTCAGAAATTTGTTGTATGGTTTGTAAGAACCTGAGATAAGGGTTAACGATTCCTAGTAAAAGTGAGAAATCATTGTTTTACTAAATCGTTATTTTATGAAATAACTAGCTAAAGTGTGAAATTATCAAACTATACTCATTAATGTAATTGCCTAACCCAAACAACAGCTTATGAAATAATGTGTTTCATCAAAAAACGACAAGAAAAAGCTGAGTTTTAAAATTTAAAATAAATTACGTACCGGTAGTTTGTTTATATAAAAGTAGCTAGTTAAAATACATATTTCAAATATGTATTTTATAAAAATATATTTCACTGTATATTTGATAATTTTCTTTGTGCTGTATACAATTGAAGGCTTAACCGGAATAACGTTGTATGTTACAAAAATTTAATATTGAAATTATTATGGAAAACTGTGCCTCATATATGGGCCTAGCTAGTGTTGTCAATAGACAAACTCAATACCTACTTAAAACATGCATATATCACTTCGAAATTGGTCACCTAATAGGTGACAATCAATGTGTTGCTGAATACTTCTTTTGCCATTTACTCAA
>JAQIWH010001908.1:0-27873 GCA_034695005.1 Cryptops parisi
GAATGTTGTTGTTGGTAAGATCAAATATCTCTCAGATATTATCCGCGCCACTAACGGCGCTCATAACGAGGTATATTGAAATGTCGGTTAATGCTAAGTAACCGAAAATAAGCTTTTTGAGTTTTCCTATCAGACATAGCTAACTGTTTGTAACTATCTGATTTATTATTTATTTTATAATAATTTGAAATGTGTCAGATAATTTGTGTACACCCTGTACAGCCTAAATATCATTAGTTATCGACTATCTACAAAAGAAAAAAAAATTGTCAATGGAAAACGTACCTCTTCTTTAGTAGATAGTCTGCTACCATCAATTAGGCGTTCTTCTCCCTTTAAATTCTGTGGTACGGAAAGCTTGTCTAAAATATGAAGTTCTGGTATTACAACAGCTTGCTTCGAATCGACACCGAACAACGACATGAGTTTGTCACGCTCGATCAGTTCAGATTTTTCTTCACAAAATTCTTTAGCCCAGTGACAAAATTCCTCAGCGAGGTCTTTGAGTTGTTCCTACAACATAAAATCAAATCAAAAAGGATGAAAATCAAGATATTTGCACGAAATTGTGATCGTTGTAAATTAAGCATTCGTAAACCGAGAGTTGCCTGTACTTTGTAAAATGCACTTAGCAGAATTACAAATATAGGATGTCCACCATGAGTTGTCAATACAGTTTGAAGTTGAATATGTACTCAACCATAATTAACTATGGAAATGATAGTGAACCTATCAAGAGTTTCATAAAAATCTGCGACTTCAGTGCACCTCCACATGGGAGCCTTTGGTGGCACGAAGGAGGTCTAAGAATTACGCAACTCACCCCATGTATTCTGCAACACACCTGTGAACTACATTCATTTTTGCATATCACCTTGGATGCACCATTTTGAAAAACGACTGCAGCGCCACTGAGGCTCTGACACGCACTACAGAATTCCCACATAAACCTTTTGGGTTTCTGTTTTCGTTACACCACAAAGCATCACACATTCGTATAACCCGATATGAAAAAATAATGGACTTTCCAAATGTTGACATCTCATGGTGGACACTGTGTATGTTTTTCTAAGCGATCTAATCTCCTATTAATCACAATGAAAGTCCAACTGTTTTGAAGGTCTACTTACCCGATCGTGTTTTGATCTGACTTTCTTGATCTTTTTTCCTCTTTCCCGTTGAGGGTGAGCTATCTTTTGCTGGCTTTTAAGTCTTGTCAAAAAGTTTCTGTAAGGATTGACATCTTTCTCTTTTGCACCTGATGTTATTCTGCAACAAAATAAATAGCACAATATCAATACCACACTTTATACAAAAGAAAACAAAAAGTTAAATTTGGTTCAACTTTTATTTTTTTTAACTTCACGCATTAGAAAATAAAAAGGAGAAAGAGAAGAAAAAGTTGGTACACTTCCATTGTCAAAATTTACGACAACTTCATGAAGTTAAAATCGAAGCTACTGAATAGTAAAAAAAAATTCGTTAAAAATAAAGGTTGAACTAAATTTCACTTATGAAAATTTGCACAAAACTTTCGATTTTTTTTTTGCCTTTTATTTTTTAAGTATTTTTCAGTTAAAAAAGAAGTCGCTTGTTCACTATTATGGTAGCACAGTTATGTTTGCATGGGATTGTTATTTTCCACTAATCTAACCTTGATACCAGGTTCGATTAGGTAAAAAAAAAATACAACAAATAAAATTGATACGTTTTATATTTAACCTGAACTGTAACCTACGCCACTAGCCCACAAGTGGCTTCCCTTTTAACTGAAAAGCACGATTTGTTTTGGTAATATTAACAGATAGATTACAAACTGGACATGTTTCAGAGTGCCAGGTTCCATCCTCAGCAGTAGCTTGTTGCAAAATGAATAATACCAACGAATTTTTTGTATCATTCATTTTGCAACAAGCAATTGGTGAGGATGGAACCTAGCGCTCCGAAACATGTCCAGTTTTGAATGTTTTTGTTATATAAAAAATAAAAGGCAAAAACAAAATATCAAAAGCACTGTGCATACAATTAAATTTTTCAAATCATTCAATCAAATTTTACCAAGAATTTTTCAACAATTTTTACACCATGACCCCGGCGAGTCGCCGGGATAAGCAGGCTCAAAAATGATGATAATTTGTCAACAAAAAAGATATTTTCAATGAAATAAAGAACTTTCTACAAAAATAAATTTCACTTATCTTTTTTGGCAAATACACCAAAATTAATGAAAAGTGGGTAGTGAAAAATTTTCTAAGTTGCTATTTAATAATGTAAAAAAAAAATGTGGTACTTTCCTGTTATAGCCAGGGCGGTATGTTTCCCGCGGTTTCCGCTAGGTGGCGCCACGTGCAAATTTGTTCAGACATGCACGATCGATTGATTGATCCTTTATGAAGTACATAAATGAATACGCTGTCTGATGTTGCTATTTGCTTGTACTTGGTTATGGGTTTATTTTGCAGGTTAGATTAGGAAAAACAAAGAAACGTATTAAATGTATGATATTGTTTTGTTTCCGTAACCTAACCTGCAAAATAAACCCATAACCAAGTACAAGCAAATAGCAACAACAGACTGCCTCGGCTATAACCGGAAAGTAATAAATAACAATTTAATGCCGTATTGTTTTTGTTTTAGTTCTTGTTAGAACAAGGCTACTTTCAGGGGTTTTCTTTATCATGACATCTGCATCAAAAAACATTTTAATTTTATTTGTTTGTCTAGGCATTACCTAAAAACAGCCTGGATGTACAGTATGTTAAACAAATACGCGAATAGAACAAGTTGGTGTATTATAAATTTCAACTCCTGTATGTTTGCGTTGTTGATGCGAATGTAAGCTCGCCGATTAATAGACAACTGATAAATATGAATAATCATAACCGTTGTTAATATTAAGAACGCTTTTTAATCTGGGTCTTTATACATTACTTCAATTTCCAAATTCCTTTCCATCAGGAACATATTAACTATTACTCAAATGATAAAATTTAACAGATTACTGGAATTTCACATAAATACCCCAATCATCTTATTTTTTGAAACAACAATTAACTAATACTTCAAATAGTCGCCAAACACAACAGTTCAAAAATCATTTTCAAAACTACAATACCTCATCATTACCATGCTTTTTACCCTTATAACACAATTAACATGTGGAATAAAAAAACAAACTAGGCTTCCTCTGTCCCCATCAAAAATGTTCTGTTTTATGTTTGCACTTCAAACAAAAACTTTGTAATCATGTATTACATACTTAATTGTTATTTTTGGTATACATATATTATTTTGTTACTTTGATCTGACTGTTGTACATGTCTGTCATTTTGTTTATGTGTCTCTGCGGTATGAAGAAATAGAATAAAAAAATAAAATAATTGAGAATATTGAAAAAAGATTGCATTATACAGGGTGTTAGATAGAACGTTACACTTTGACAATTGTAATACAGCAACGAGATATGCATCAGTTGATAGAAAAACTGAATTTTTTTATATCGTATTGGCTCGTGATTGATGTTTTGCACATGCAACGTTAAGAGACCCAGTGTCGAGCTATAACAGAAGACTTTGTCAGAGTTTAAACAATGGGTTGCTACCACATTCATGAGTAGCAACCTATTGTTTTAACTTCGGCAAAGCCTTTTTCTGTGAAGTCACCATTTTGCTTAAATGTGTTCCTAACAGCGCATGTGCAAAACATCAATCGACAATACGATATGAAACTTGTATTATTTTCTATCGATTGATGCATAGAACGTTCCTGTATTATTATTCGTTATAGCTTTCCTTGTCAAAGTGTAATATTTCATTTGAAATACCCTGTAGTCCTACTTGTGGAAAGTGGTTCTACTAACTACTGTTAGTTCAGATTTATTTTAATATCGAATCGACATTTGAACTGATTTCTTCATATTTAAAATATGAAGAAATTAGCAAATTTCATTCCGCTGCAGATTACATGATTAATTCATTCCAAAGGTTTCCATGAGAGTTAAACTCAATGTGCAACTGCATCAGTGTTTACATAAGTTATGTTCTTTGATATGTACAGTTTATTTTAATTAACAATTTTAAAGCTAGACAAAGTAAACCTTTTAAAAACAAAATGTTAACGGTACCGGTTCATGAAAAATGCTTTTTAAGAAGACGCTTTATATAGTTTCGCTTTATGCGAATTTAGATTTAGTCGAAATTCGATTTATGCGAGTTTTGAGTTATTCTAATTTCGATTTCTGCAATTTTCGATTCGATTTGTTCTATTTTTGTTATATTGGACTTATGGCGATTTCGATTTATGTGGTGCTCACTTCATGCAATTTTTGGACTATCCAGTATTTTATCATAAACACCTGTAGATGGCACAAGGCAGTATCCGTTCCCAATTCCCACCTCACTCATTAACAAACTCACAAACTACCAAACTCATTAGTAAAGCGTACAAAAACGAGAAAAATACATCATGTACGGTTATATATGGTCTATGAAAACATCAGAAAAACTAACATTACAACGTTTACTAATATTACAGAATTTATAATACATTTAGGTACTTGTGGGTTTACATGGTAAACACGCTTGTGGCGCTAATAGTTTTTAACTAACTTAAACTGTCTTTGGGTTTGTTTAGGTTAGTTAAAAAATTAAGTATTTTTTTTAACTAATTTAAACTAGTATCCATAACCATTGATTATGTTAATTGAAAACATCAACTACTAGTGCCACAAACGTGTTTACCATGCAAACCCACAAGAACCTGTATTCATAAGCTGGTGTTGATATTACCAGCTGGCTTCTTCCCTTATTACCTATAACTTTAATGTATAGGGTTCCGCAAAATTTAGCAACAAAGGCTGTACAAATGTACAGCATTAGAAAACTACAGGTTTAATATCACACGTATTAACTGTTATATTAGAATATTTTAAACCGCTTACTTTTGGGCCCATGTTGTATATAGGACGCTAAAGAACACCACGAGTGATACCGACTTCATATTGCCACAAAGTCTGACGTTGTAACCCATTAACGTTCGAATTTTATTCGAAAAATTAACCACAGGAAATTTGATAGCTATCGACGAGACATTCTTAGAAACTGACCAAAAACATTTTTTCTATTTAATAAAGTCAGCAGTTTCAGTGTGAAAACCCAAATGAGAAATTAGACACTGAAAACATGGTTTTCATTACTGATAACAAGTTATCGATAATTTTATAATTGCAATCGTTCCAAAAAACGTATTAAAGAAAACTTATATCTTTAAATAGGTTATGTCATGCATGACGTACTCACCAAGAATGTCTATGAATCGTAAATTAATTTATTACGATTTAATTTTATGGCAATAAATTGCTATGATGTACCGTGTATGATTTATTACTGTATCTCATTTCGTTTCTATAATAGTGAAAGCGTTAAGGTTAGTAATAATAATCTAATCGTATTTAATCTACAGTATTATTAGACAAACGATTATTTTGCATTATACTATTATCGTGTAATTGTGGCATTTAGCATGTATTTGGTTGTTTATATTTTAGTAATTATAAATTTTAAATATTTTTTTCTATTTAGTTTATGATATTACCAAATGTTGACATTATAGGCTAATTGTTTTTTCTATCTGAAAATCCTGCGGAAGTTTATGTGCAAAGTTATGAGAAATGATACGTTTAAAAGCTAAATGTAAATTAGACCTACCTAGAAATTTTGTACAGTAAGTTCAACAGACGCTGTTTTAATTAACGTTTAATAAACAGATTATTTTTTTCAAAAATCATGTTTTCACAAAATTTTCAGTATATAAACATTTCTCAGATATCAGTGTCCAATAAGGTTTTTTCCAAAGTAAGTAAAGAATATCGATTCCAACTGTATAAAGAATCTAATTTTGCTTAATTTAAACATCGTATTGAGTATATACCAACTACATAAAATTGTGTAATGAATCATTGTTTGTTAAAATTCAACGGGCCGTATGCCCTCCTGGACTCACTATGCGGTCCGCAACGAATATAGTATACACATTTTTGTTTAATGAACGAATAAAAAAATGTGTTAATCAATTGCTAAAAAATAATTTCGATATTAAATGGCAATTATCGGATTGGCGAAATTAATTGCCACTAATCGACTATGTGGCCCGCTTTTCTTTTTTTCTGGTGCAGTTTGGCCCGTCTCACTTTATAAGTTGTGCAGCCTTACCAGTAACTTAGAGAATTAACTACACGGGTAGAGTTGTTTTAACAGGAACAATTCAAACTATGTTGAGAGAACGAAAACTTTAATTCATTTAACTGTATTCGTTGCATAAATATGCTACATAAAGAAAATGTTTAACAAATCATTGCTTGTTCAAATATATGAATATTAATAATAAGCAGGAACCACATATTGGAAACTTCTGCTAGTTTACACCTAATAACAGGCTATGGAAATGGTTTCAATCCCTTTTTAATTGCGAATACATAAAATATTGAATATATTGGAAACTAACATTTATCAATTGTTGTTTAAACCAAAGAAAAGAAGTAAAGTCTTCAATGCAGTTAACTTAAAAACCAACAAAGCAGAAAATGGCGGTGCAAAAAAATCTCTAATCAAAAATCAAACTACCGGTAATAAGAAAAATGTTTTTTTTTTTTAAATTGGCAAAATTTAGTTTGTCAACAAATACGTATGGGTTTCAAATATTAAAATAGAAAAATATTTCTCGTGTAATCTTACATCTCTACTTTGGACACCCTTGTTTATTCACTATAAATCTCTTATGCAAATGGTCCATAGTTCTCTGGAAATTTCTACTTTTCTCGTCCTTTATTTTGGTTAGTGGTCTTGAGTGGTACACACTGGTTTGGCTATCAAGTAAATACTTGAACCTGAAATATCAGACAATCATATTGAATTACCATATGGAGAGTCATGCATTAACATTGCTTTAGCGTTTAGCATTATACTAATCTACTATGGTATAAAAGCCATGTGGGATACTCTGTCCTGTCAAAAAATGTCTGTATTGTTGCGTCAGGTGGAATAAATTTAATTTTCAAATAGCACTTGATGTTGCTTGAATTTAAAATAAATAAAACTTTAAACCGAAACCGATAGTTTAACTGTAAAATAAAAAATAACTAAAATAACTAAATAACGCAAATAAAATAATAAATAATTAAGAAAATAAAATAAAAAATAACACTGACAAAGCAACATGAGTTAAAACAATAACTTTAACGAATGTTGCGATGCAGCATGAGTCAAAACAATAACTAACTAACAAGAGTTAAAACAATTAATTACATAATTAAAACAAAACAATTTCTTCATTTTTGACGGGCTATTCACTAACTTAAACCCGTTGTAACGTGATTATGAACCCTGAATTTAAAATGCAAGAACAATCCCATGTTATGGAAAAATGCTAAAACTCGTACTTAATATGGCACCGTTGATTTTTCAACGGGTTTAAGCTAGTTATAATAAATAATAATGATAATAAATGATTCCTATATACTTCATTTCTCCATCGGATGTTGTCATTGGTAGACCATCCTTTCCCATGATGATGTAAGTATTGCCGCTAGTCATTCGAGGACATGCGCAAGATGTCTTCGCAATCAATGTTACAGTTTCACCTTCTAACTCGTTTTTTTTCTGAGTACCTGTAAAAGGTTTTCCATATTGTACATAGCAATTTAAAATACTTTATAACTGAAGATCAATGAACTAATGTGTTAAGACCGTAAATGTAATTGGTAGTTTACCTTCTTTCACCACAAAATAAATCTTGAAATCGTAATAGGTGAAACTTTCATTGCGACGTGATCTTAGTAATGTAGCATTCCAAACTAAAAAGAATTATATGAACGCTCAATAAAGCATAATAAAGTTTTTATGAAATACTAAAAATAACCCCCGTGGTTAGTATGGCAAGTCGAGAATTAAACCCTGTTGTTTATCTTCAGGTTGTTATGGTGAACCCCCATGGGAAATCACCAAAACAACGTGAGGTGTGTATATCACAATAGCAACACTTCTAACCGTAATCATGTTTTTCACATGCCATATTTAGCAATTCGTCTCGTCTCGCCATCTCTGCACCAATGTCTTCAATGCGTTTAAACGGCATACACGATGGACATAAACCTAGAATGTACAATCAATGTTAATAGTATACTAGCAAAATTAACTTTTTTTAAACATTATTTATGTATTTCTAATATCTATCAATATAATTTATTTGGTCGGTATGTTTATATGCAGATGCAGGTGCTGCTCAATTATTATTACTCTCAATATAATCCACTAGAATGACGTCATGTTGCTTAATGTTTCCGTCATTGTTGACGGACATATAGCTAGACAGGAAGTTTGTGTGTTTGTTTGAATATACCTCTTTGACCGATCAGGACCAAATCTGGCATAGTTACTGTTTAGGTCTAATCAAAATTAACTAAATGTTTTTAGACCTATCCCCAGTATACCTTTACCTAGCCCCCTCCAATATACCTAGATCCCCAATTTTTGCTGAGCTTTTTTTCATTACGCAGGCAAGCGTGCAACGCTGAGTGATTTATTTACCCAGACTTAACCAATACTTTGGTTATTATTTGTATATGTGTATTAAAACATCTAATTTTTCAATCTTTCTAATATCAAATTCAATATATTTCTTAATACTAAATCACCCGTGCATTTGGTGATTTATTGCTAGTTACGAATGAAACTACAGTTTTACCGACACATTATAACATCATCTTACCTTCTAGACACATACACTGCCTGCCTTCGCAGACTGTTTTCAACATCGTGCTATTTCCACTCGGTCGATAAAATTTTGTGCAAGATTTTCCTAACAAATATTTACAAAATATCTACGTACATATAACTTAAATGAATTGTGTAATGATAATACTTAGAATCCAAACGCTGTTCAATACCTGGTTCGTTATAATTATATATTTTAACAGGTGTAGGTTGCACTCTTCCAACAATTACGGATCTAGTAATTCGTAAAGATATACAAGATGTTTTGGTAGCAGAAACCTGAAACAAATACGTAAAAGTTGATTCAATATGACATTACCTGTTGAAAATATGACAAATCAGAAATGACGAAGAGAGAAAGTAGTAGAAAGAAAGCCAATTGAAAAGCCTGGTCTAAAAGGATGTTGTGTAACATTTTTGTCAAAAATGAATGAGAACCATTTTCGAATGTGTCTCATCAATTCTACCTTCCTAACGAATGATTTTGAGCAAATCAACAATAGGTGCAAAGCTAATAGTACAAGAAGTGTGAAGTAGTCGATAGACAGCGAGGCAAGTTGAGATCTTTAAACGTGTTTTCCTCGAAATTGTAAAAATGTTACTCTTTTACACTAGGCCTTCAATTTAGTCAAAATTTCACTTTCAGATTTTTAGATTCAATTCAAGCATTCTACAATGTCAAAAGACGAAGACAAGCATATTGTTAAATTGCATATGGCTGAATTACAACTTATACTACAGTGAACATTTTTATGGCAAAGCAGCAAGTTATAATTAAGTAATACCAACTCTTATTGGTTATTGCTTTTCTTAAGAGCTTATTTCCAAAACGTCTTATCTCCACTTTTAATCAATTTTTACATAAGAGGTGCTGACAACTATCTGTGCATCACTGAATTCGAATATGTTATTTTCTAGACTCAAAATTTATTATTTCTAACTAAAACGCACTCTCAAAAGCCACGTTTACATGCAAAGTGGCTTGTCAAATAAAGGAAAAAAACTGTTTCCTGGATTTAAGACGTTTTGGAAATAAACTCTTTAATTAATGCCAGATAGTATAATGTCATCGTTGAGATTTCATAACCGTATGTGTCACTAACCACATAAACTAACTACAAGAATTTATAAAAACTGACTACGCATAAACTATAATATATAATGTCCGTCATATTAGGTTCCAATTCACGGCATATAATCAGTGACACTCGTGATGTTATAACACGTCCATGGACAACTCATTCGTAAATATCCATCAAGCAGTTTAGCCTGTAGGAGAGACCGAAAGAAAACTAACTCACCATATCAAGATATAGCACAATTGCTTGAGGATCAATCTCAAATTCACTGACGCCTGTGGTAGCTCGATTTCTTTTAAGCTACATAAATAATAAAGAAATGTAAATCTGAGTTTTTTCTTAACTACCGTGTGTAAATTTTTTGTTTACCAGTTCGAGATCGTCTTTCAAAGCAGTATAGCCAGTAAACAGCCCCACTTCCAGAATAGACATTCCTGCGTTCACTCTTTCCAGGTATTTCATGCAGATATTCAGTTTGACAACATGTTTCTTTTCACCTCTTGTATTAAGTGCACCAGGTATTTCATTGTTCTCATCATTAGCTCCGACAACTAAACAGTAACAATGTTTGCAAGTTGAATAGTTTTTAAATTTATTACATGTTTGTAAAGTATAAAGCTAGACTTGCCATCATATCCGAGCTTAGCCTGCTGATCTTTCACCGATACAACAGCCCTCAAAGCAGCTTCAGGTATGATGTTATTTCGACCTTCGAATTGTGTTTTTATAGCTGACAGTTTAATGTAGTTGTCAGCTTCTTCACTCGTAACGTTGAGTTCATACTAAGTTCGAATAAATAAACTTTTTGAAACAACAAATATTTTTATATAAAATAATGTCAATCTACATATATTTGTAAAAACCTTGCACGTGTCTTCTGGAGCTTGTTCAACATTGTAGTGCATGGTAACAGCCATAGTGGCCAGTCCACTTCCAGTGCAATCAACATTCAAATTACCTTTTACTGGCACCTAACAATATGAATCAAGTAGTTTGTCTCATCATTACTTTTAGTAAAAATCTAATTTGGAAGACTTTGACAACAATTTGGTCTACTTTAAACTGACGGGGTAAAAAAAAAACTGTTGTTTATTAGTTTGAGTTTTCACCTTGTCAGTTTAAAGTAGGACGATTTCCAAATTAGTTTTACTTCTTTACTCTGATTTTATTGGGGAATAGAATTGTTTTTATATCATTAATTTTAAAAATAAAGAATACCTCCTGTTCATTAAGAACAAACGCATTTTCTGGTTTCATAGTAAACATTTTCCGAACATTGGAGGCACTGCTAACTACGCTGCAAACCATGTCGAGTTTTGGCACATTTGCTTGTTGATTATACTGAGACAAAGCTTGAAGTGCAACCACTGTATCCTGTATGAACAATAAGTAAATTATGAGCAATATAAATTTGTAAAATAAACGAATCGTCACAAACATACTTGGGTTGAAACAAAAGAGCCTTTGGAAGATCGTTGTTTGTTTAACCAATTGACGATTTCGTGAGTGTATCCTGTATCACCGTGTGCAAGTTGAGTAAGTAGAGCATAAGCAGTAGTTTCCACTGCAACTGCTGTTGGGTGATGTTGGTAAACCCAGGGTTTAGCTCTGTTGTTGTTGAATTTAGATGCATCCCAACCCCAATGTCGACCATTACTACCTGCTATAATTCATAAAGTTCAACTGCATTGTTTTTTTTTTAACATCTTTGAACTTTTTTTAATTAATTAATTATTACCATCATATTTAGAAATCGCCTTCAACCTTTCGTTCAATTCATTAGCTTTAGCACTCTTCGCCAATTTCAACGCATATGCAACCAAAGCAATTGAATACGGACGTTCCAAATAGCGAATATGCGATTCGAGATATTTCATAGCTTTCTGCACGACTATGGTTTTTACCTAATTTTGAAAGACACAACTCTATATTAAAATGTTGATTTATTATAGGTATAGGTCATACTTATCATTTGAACTCACTGGTGATTGACATTTGTTGCACTCCAACATTGAGATGAGCACAAATGCAGTGAGAGTAGCATCTCCTTGAACTCCTCCCTAAAATAAAAGCAAATTAATTATATGCGCGTGCTTTACAATTTTATTGGCATTGGGCCTAATGATAATCGAATTTGTATTATTCAAGTTTCGTAATATCTTACAGTCATTTCTGCGTGGTGCACTTTGTAAGCATCATAAAATGCTCCTGTATTATTTTGTCGTTTTTGTAACCAAGAAATTGCCATACACATATGATCATTAGTAATATTGATAAGCGAGTTGGCTTGGCAAAGAACTTTGGATGAAAATGCAGTAAGCCTAGAATATAAGAATACATTTTAGAAATAAAAAATTAATATTTAGTGATAGTTCCGTTCATTATAGATGATGAACGGAATTTTGAATGGCAATTGGTGTCAATAGTGGATTGATATACTCAAACTTCAGTTTTAGAAATATTATTTTTCATCAATTTTTCAAAAATTATTAATAAAATGGCACTATATTTTCAAAACTGAAGTTTTAGTAATTAAAATCCAAATTAAACCTTTAAACAATTTTACTTAATATGAACAAAGACGATTTTATGTTAGCCATAAAACAGTAAAACACATCCTCGATTTATGCAAGAGTTATACCTAAATTTCTACAAAAATGACAAAAGCGCAAAATTCTGTCACTTTGCACCGCAGCATAAAATCTCATATTAGTGAAAAACGCCTTGCATACGACGAGCATGTAGGATGATTTCTCTTATCGTATAATAGTTAAATCGCATATATGGAACATACACCGAGGACATTCTGTAAAAAAAAACGTTATTGCCAGGATTTTGAACAATGGATTCTCCAGAGGTAAAAGTATTTGAAGTTTAAGAACTGCACAGACTGCCGTTAACCGAGATGTAAGTGACACCAAGTGGGTACGAAAGATATGTTATTACCATAAAAGGATATATTTTAAACTATCTACTAATAACCAGAAAAGACATTACACAATATAGTGACAAATGAAAGTAAAACAAATATAACGACAGGTAACGATTCTCATAACATATTCGCTTAAACAACAATAAAGTTTGTAACTGATAAAGTTGTCTGGCTCAAAGAGACAATTGAAATCTTAACCTTGATAATACTTACCATGTACTTGATTCATGAGTTGTCCATACGGCAAACGAACCATCGTTTTTTCTGTAGTTTAATGCATGGGCATAACCTTTCCACAAGTAAGCAAAACCAGACTTTTCTATTGGTCCTGTCATTTGATTAGTAGTCTTCAAGTAAGTCATTGTATAGACCAAAGGAGCCATATGGATCATCGTTTGTTCTCCGCAACCAGTAGGTAGTTTCACAAAATCATTTAAGCCCGAGATCGTGTTGTTGACCACTTGTCCTAGATTATTTCCTTTACCGCGAAAATAAAAATGTTTGGTTAAAACTATTTGTCCTATGTAATAAGTAGAACTTGTTCATGTTTGTTTAGCAATAGTTATTAAGACGAAGGCAATTACCTATAATAGAAATGTAGCATTTCTCTGTATCTGGAATGTAATTAGCTGGCAAAGGAAGACTGAGTTGAATCCGGTGTTGTTTCAATCGTACGTCAAAGGTTTCTAATAATAAAATATCACAAGTAATATTTTAAAACATGGTCACAATTTATTCTAATGTAAAACAACTATGATATGAAATAAAAATCCCACCTTTCACGTTTCTATCAACTTGTGCCTGCCTGTTTCGATTATAAAAGCCTGTAGGATCCAAAGTGAATGTCAACACTTTTTCGACAGGAACCCCTTCAGGCTAATAAGAATATACCACCTCTTTAATTTATTTTCACCGTTACTACTTCACATCTGACTAGCGTTAAAAGGTTATAATATACATTATATTCACTTACCACCACTTTTAGCACTTTCTGTATTGCATCACTGACACTATATGCAACATTAAGTGCCATTGCTTTGATATGAAATTCACCCACATGCAAAGGCATGACAGGGAACGTTACAGAAACAGCATCGTTAGCAGGTACTGTCACTTTGTGGACATCACTTCTTTTTCCTACTCCTGCCCCCGTGCACAAACCTTCAACACCGTAAGTGTAAACGTTCACCTATCATGTGAAGTTCGAAATTAATAACAAACAAAAATCAGTAAGTGATTTTTGTTTTGTTTTGTTTGATTATTGTGCTAAGCGCTATTTTTCACGAAATGATTGTTACGTTCAGCTCATCGTCTCCGTAGTTGAAAACGGTAGCCATCAATTCGATCTGTTCTCCCCTAATTGCATAAAGTGGCAAGTCAAGTTGTAGGAAGAGCGGTTTGAATACCGGAACTCTTAACGGTCTTGCAACACACATTCCTGTAGACATTTAAAATACAGTAATAGCTACTATAATGGTTTGGATGCATTATGCTGTGTTATAATAAGTATAATGGAAATATCAATATTAGTTAATGCTAACTAAAAAAATTTAAAATACCATTCGTTTTGGAAATTGCAATAGCTTGTACCATCCATGTAGTAATGCTTTGTGGGACAGAGTATGTGGTTTCACAAACACTTCTGTTATTGCCTGCACAGTTTTTATCTCCACTTGAAACAAAAAAAAAATAAATATAAACAAGTTAAATATAAAAAACAACTTTGTTTTGGAGGTCCAACCTTTTATTTATACAATACTTTGCTATGAGCGTAACTTTTCTGGGTTTTATTCACTATTATTTCATCAAAAAATGAAACTAAATTATTCGATTTCTGCTCAAATTTCGACGATTTCCCGCCCATAACGCCAAAGAACGACATCAAATTTTAATAAAATCGAATGGCTCGCGGAGTTAAGCTGTATACCAAATTTGAGCAATTTAAGGCGTGTGGGGAGTCGGTTAAAAGTGATTTTGCAAAAGTTGAAACAACGCTCAAGTCAATTTAAATAAAAAGTATCAAAAAGAAAGAAAAGAGTTAAGTAATGTTTAATAGCCTAGGTTCATTATAATCAAAAATAACATACCCAATAGTATATGTTTTGAAAAACCAGGTTTCAGGAAAAATCCTTCGAACATTATTAAGGACTTCTT
Source organism: Cryptops parisi (assembly GCA_034695005.1). Classification (NCBI taxonomy): domain Eukaryota; kingdom Metazoa; phylum Arthropoda; class Chilopoda; order Scolopendromorpha; family Cryptopidae; genus Cryptops; species Cryptops parisi. The sequence continues at coordinate 14,934 of JAQIWH010001908.1, forward strand.
GTTCTACCGCTTTAAGCGTATCTTCAAATTCAGCTTCGTATTTTCCAATATCGCGTATTAATGAAGGACCTATGATTAACAAAATTACAGCTTAATTATAGTGAAGTTATTTAATTTGTAATGGCTCATCCGTATTTCAACTTGAACACATTAAATCATAATTGTCAGCCATGACGTTCGTCGATTAGCTCAACTTTTGTTTCAAAGAAGAGCCGAAACGTGAACTGTCATGAATGTTCTGCTTATACGCTATCATGTTTTTATTTTTTGTACAAAACGTATTTTGTATATGTAATACAAATCTAGTTTTTTCGACAAAATGTAAAAGTGTAATTCACTTTAACATTTTACTTTGACACTTGTTTTTGCAAAATGACATCATGAATACGCTTTATATTAGCTTCACTTGTGAGAAAGTGAGTGTGAGTGAGTGAGTGAGTTATGAGTTTTTACATACATATTAAAATAAAACTACTTGATGGATTTTGATGATGAAATGTCTGTCTTAGTCTACCGAGTGACACTGGCTAATGGCATCAATAAAAAACCAATATGGCGGACGCTACATGCCATATATGCATTATTCTTTATACCCAACTACAGGCTAAATGGCTCAATAAATTTTGATGAATTTTGATGAATTGTCCACGGATCCGTCTTATTATCACGAATGACGCTGGTAATATGGCATTAATAAAAAACCAATATGGCGGACACTATATATTGTTTTTAAGGTTGTGCGTGTATTGATCTTTTAGGATGTTTAAAATAATATTAAATTAAAATTAATAAAATAAATTTATATAACCTTTTAATTTATGAACTACAGTAGACTGTAGTTCATTTTTAATTATGTTTACCCGTTTGTTTGCTTCCGTTATACAGTTTTATTATAATATGTTATGATATTCTGCTGTTTAGCAGCTTTGTTTTATAAGCGTTATACTACTATTTATTGGTTCTGATGTATTATTTCATAACATATCACAATTCACTTTAGATGTATTACTTTACCGTTGTTTCGGTGTTGTGTGTGTATTTACCTTTTTGGGTGCTTGATGATAATAAATAAAAAAAATATAACTATTGTTCATTTATCTAATTTTTAAACTCTCAGTCAAGAATGGTTTGTCACTCTATTCATTATACTGAATACAATTGTTTTGATATTTTGCATGTTATAAAATTTTATATTGAATAAGATATAGTTTTTTACACCGGTGATAAATTATGGTTATTAGGGTGAGGAATTTTGCTACTGTTAACGTATTTTTTATGACTCTTTGCATGCACAATCTTCGATGCTTTTTATTGTCTGGCGCACGATTAGACAACTGCATTGGAAACTACAATTTTAGTTGTCATTGTGGAGATTAGTTGAATTCATTTATCAGCAAATGAAAAAGAAAAACAGTTTATTTGCATAACAACAATGAAAGACAATTCCTTACCAATCTTTGTCTTAGGATTTAACAAAATGTAAGTAGCCACACTAACATGTTTTGAAATGAACTTTAACGAAGAGTTTAAGCTGACAACGTGAAACGAAAACAACGTTTTTTAAAATATCTACTTGTTAACTCGAAAAATATTAGTAAGGATTAGAATTAATGAACTCATACATTATGAACTTGCTCAGAGACTCTTCTCTTCAACGAATGCATGCGAATGAAAAATTAAGGTTTCTACGACAAAATTACTAATTCTCATGGTAAACATACTATTCCGTTCAACGTAGATTAGCTTAAACTGGACTTCACTAAATATGAAAGTGATAAGCCCTTCCAAAACCCCAACTTTTATGTATTACCCCATGTCCGGTGATAAACTCCATTTAACAATATTTTATTAATGATACACATTGCACCTAACGTGTTGTCAGGTGTTCATTGCACAAGCTTTGTTTGCAGATAAAGTCATTTTGCATAAGGCTAAAGATGGGTGTTTACTAATTGTGTTTATTTTAAACTGAGTTTGCGTTTATGACAAAGTTTGTCGAAGCCGATGTGAAATCAATATAGCCTTTAGACAACGTTTTGATGGTTTAGTTGAAGTTACAAGTTGCACGACGTGCCAAAAAACTTTCTTACCGTAAAAAAAAAATAGTGTGAGTTGATAGAAATTGTCAAAGCTAAATCTTATTTTATGCTACCTGGTGGGTTTTTAATTAGTAAAATAAAAAAGTTGATAAAAATTTAGGGCATCAATAATTTGCCATTATTCAAAGTCTGAATTCAGTTCACCAAAGTTATTACTTTAATATCACGGTGATGGCTACCCGTTTTATCGTGATAAATTATTCAAGACCAAGAGAACTGAAACACTGCTATCTAGTAGTTAAGATTAATGCGGTTCGTCATTCGTTAACCTATTCATTAAACGGGCAAAATCAATTTTAATTTAAATGCTACCTTTCACTTCTTCAGCTGCGAGTTTCTATTTTAAGCCTGTTCAAATTTACCATGAGGTTCTTTTAAAGTGGCCTTTTCTCCGTCTAGGTTTTTTTTGAGTTTGTTCATTTTAAAGCATTAATTTATTAGGATATTATGAACAGAGTAAACACAATTTTGAAAACAAAATGTGTTTTTTTAGACTTCTTTTGAATTTTAGAAAAACGTATCATAGCTTATACTATAGGTGTAGAGTTACATCACCGATATGCTTTATACAGGGTGGCTGGAAAGTAGCTCCTTATTAAAAAGTGCTAATACCATGAGGTATTACTTTACTAATTATTAGTTCATTGTAGCGAAACAAGCTTTACTGTAGACCGTGGAATGATAGAGATTGTCTTCAGTGTTAAAAAGTCAGATAGGTACCAGCGTCGTCCACCAGTTTCTTTAATCTTCTTGGTATAGCTCACCCTGCTGAAAGATAATGTTTGGACTATTATTAGAGTTTGGGATTGTGGTTCTACCCGAAACCGAGAAACGCAGGTTTTTCATAAAAAAATCTAAACCGCAGAACCTTCTTTAATAATAACCGCCGTTTTCAGTTCTCTAAAAATTTATAAATTATAATCATTATTTCTGAGCTTTGGGCAATATAGTGATAAGCCATAAGTGTTCCAAAAATGACATTTTACATCAAACTGTTTTTCAGTACTTTTTCTAGCTAGTTACTTCTCCCCTTTTTGGATTTTTAGATAATGACAGCATAACATATAGAGAATCACCTTGTTGCTCAATGGTACTCTATGCAATTCTCACCAGAAAAACTGCTTTCCTGAACAATTTTTAAAGATGCGGTTCATTATTATATAGCTCGAAACCGTTCAATTATAATTAATGCAGCTTCAGTATAAATTAAATGTAGCTCTACTTTAAATGACTAATCTGATTTCTATTTATCGCGAACAACATTGAATCATTAAGTTACAATACGATTGAGATACTAATCAACACAACAAGTCTAGACAATATCACCCCTCATCCCTTTATCTTACTCTTTACTTATTTGCAATTTTTTTTATCACTGGAGACGTTTTCTACCATTTTGTGGCCCATAGTGAAACTTGTTTACAATAATCGATCAATAATTAGTAAAGCCATAGCACTTTTTAATAAGGAGTTACTTTTCTTTCAGCCACCCTGTAGTTTAAAACATTGAAAATTGTAACACATAAGGTAACACATTGCAGCACATAAGGTAAATGATGTTGAATGTAATCTTAGTGATCTTGAAATTTAATTATTCTATGTTTAAAATTTTAATAACAGGTGTTCTTAGAAGTTTAGTTACAATTGCTTTGTTGTTTGAAAAGTCAATTCACTGCGAGTACTACAGCTTACTGGACTCTTTTAATGACTTTGTCAACATCATCATACATTTATTAAAATAGTTCATTTGTTTATTTTTTAAATCTTCATTTATGCGGTGATATTACACATGGGTTATGCCTGTATAGTCAACAGATGTTGAATGAAAATTGCAAAAAATGGGAATTGAATTGCCGAAACAGTGAGTAATGTTCTATGCTCATCTGTTTGTCCGATGCACCAGTGTCTGTTCATTCGGAAATGTAGTTTTAGGATGAACTCACCGCACGACATAAAATCAATTCTAAATGTCGGCATGCTAAATTCATGCTTGGAGAACCAGTTTTCAGTTTGGTAATTTTTTTTTTATTTGTTGTGCAACGTGTAGAAAAAGAATGAATTAAGCTCCCATTTTTCTTCTGAACGAATAAGTTTCTTTTTTGCAAGTGTGTGTGTGGTTTGAACACGAGACGAATGAAAGGCTCTAATTGAAATGACGAATTAGTAGGTGTCCAAAGTTGCCTTCGCCGTTTAAATTGGCTCATGATCTGACAGGTGTGATACGGTGGGGTGGCAAAAAAGTGATATACACCGTTTGGTAGGTGTGCCATTAATTCAAAACCTCTAATGCGATTAACGAGTGTCGGTCGTGGACATCCGGAGCGGAAGGCTCCTTGTGCCTCGAGCTGTCGACGAACCCGCGTGATTTATGTTGGAAATGGAAAACAAACACGCCGTTTGGGTTTCGAGGGTGGTAGGGTGGGTAACACGTGCGGTGACGAATGCGAACGCCGAACACAAATTGATTTTATGAAGAAAATTCGATTTGCACGGGAAAGATTGATCAACACCATCAGATGGCGCCAGACTTACAACGCGTCCAATTTAAAAAATTCTCCCCCATTGCGCTCGACGTTTGGGATTTACGAAGAGTTACGAGCTAGAACGACAGCTAGGGACGGTCAAACAACCGATGTGACAATCGGAGATATACATATATATGGTATATATATAGATATATTTATAGTTAAATATAAGAAAAAAACTAAAAGGGGAAGGCATGCGGAAATAGGAAGATAGTGTTCTGGGAATACACTGGGTTTCGTGCAATTTTTCAGCAGATGCATCTAACATGAGAATTTTGTATTCACCACTAGGGTAAACCTGTTTCATCTGGTGTGTTTACATTGAATTCTTTGTACGGACGTTCAAATCTGTGAGTTTTTTTTTTGTGAAAACGTGAATTGCGATGTTAGACGTAATAAAATGATCAGCGTGATATAAAGAATCATCAATTCAACTGTATTGTATTCATTAAAACCCATCTTTTCAACCTAATTCACTTACCACAAAAGTCTTGCAAATAAGCTGTAGTGACATGCGAATTATGTTTACTTTTTTTCCAAACATTGAAAATATTATCTTTGACGTAATTGGCTTAAATGACAGCTACAGAGGCATGGAAGTGTTAATCTAGTTAAATCAAAGCTCTTCGTGTGATAGCATTAAAAATCTTGATGCCGTTGTTAAAATAGCGTTACAAATGAATGATTACGAATCAATAGTGTATTCTTGACAGGCAATCGATAGTTTGGTTTGCGTTTATCGATGACGTCTTAAGTTAATAACCCATTTTAATGTCAGGATCAGCGTCAGATCCGGAGTTAATCCTGGTCTGTAAAGACTGCCAAGAATGGTCGTCCGGTAGCTGTAAGCCCCACTAAGTGCCCAAATCAAAGTGACCACTATTCTAATGGGAGTGATTTTGGTAGAACCGCAGGTGCCACCCTTCAAGCGGTTGCCTAAACTAATATAACTGCGGTCTAACACTCGAACGGTGGCATCGACACATCGAAAGCATTTCATTGGAGTCAATAATTTACCTACGTGGCATTAGGAATCTTGGGCACACGTGCCGAACGTTCATTTTCACCTCACTAACAGCGTTCCATTTGTTGGTGAAATCATTCTGGTTTCTTGATGATTCCAATAACGTTCGTGGTTTTTATTTTATTTTTAATGAAACGTGACAATTATGTGCGATCATTAGTCCAATCGGAGCGAGGTATGATTAATTCAACGTTTTTTTGTTTTTATGCTGACGTCTATTACGGATGTTGTTTATAAAATATGCTTAATTCTTTGTGATACTTTCGGTTTAATTCATCCGACCAAGACTAATTCGAATGTCCGGCTACTAATGAATATATTCGATACTTGCATCGGCTTCAACATCGATCAGCTTCTTGTTTTTCAAATTTTCTCGGGTTGAAAATTCATTATTTACTCATTATGCTATCTAGGTCATTTTTTGGTGTGCGACGAAGTTTCGAACTACCTCTTTCCATCTTTCGTTAGAGCCTTTACTTAAGGGAGTTAATACACGGAGGCAAAAAATTGCCTCGGACGTGCTGGTCGAAGAAGAAAGTTTGATGAGTGGTTTCATCAGAAGCTGCTTTTCTCGGTGCCGGTGGAAATTTCCTTTCTTTTCTTACTTCCCCGCTTCGGCTTCTACTGCTTCTGCTCGAGGAGGCTGCTAAGCAGCTTTAATTACCGACCGCGGTGATGGCCACCGCTAAAACGAGCGTGGGTGGTGCGTCTTAATGAAGCGGGGACCGAGGATTTGTACAAGAGGGAGAAAGGAAATCAGGGGCTCCCAGGGCGACCACGCGACGAGGGGCCAAAGTCTCTGGCCCCCGTCTATGTTCATTAGCCATTCGTGGAGGGAATTGACCACTGCGAACGATCAGAGCCCACGCACTGTCTGAAAGGCTTCGGTTCGATGCAACGCCAAATTAAGGACTATCGACTCGGGTATCGGTTTACGGCCAAAGGAAACGAGGCTCGTTGAGGAAGAGAAATCTGCAATAGCACGCGATTGAAGCATTTTCAAAATGACGCAATTAATGTCTGCGAGTGGACGCCCACTCGTAATGACCACGATGCGAGGATCTTGTTACGAGGAAAGAAATTTTTTGTATACCTTATAGTATGAAGGATGATGAAATGAAGGGGGAAATGTTGTCGAGACAATAAACAAGTCGGTATCTTGATGAAACGTTATCAGGGGAGATCGAATAACGTTGCTTTCAGAATGGTACTGGGCGAAATTGAATTGAATACTCATCAGATTGTGAAATACGAAGATCGACAATAACTTAAAGTCACCGACTTACTTTCATTAACAGAACTGTTAATGAAAAGATTTCTACAGGGTGATTATAAGACATTTGTCTTATCAAAGTCTATTTGTCGCATCAGAAACTTATGATAATAAACAAATAAATAATAAAATAAATAAACATAAACATTAACAATAAACATTGGTCGTGAAAGTTAGAAGTGATAAACAAACTACTCAATTAAGCCCTTTCAATCTAATATCACACATGAAGAACTGTTTTTTTCAATACTTTTCAGCTGTATATTTTCATGTTGCATAATATTGTAAAAAATGGACTTTATTTATCTTATAGCTTTGGTAAACTGTAAAACTATGAAAAATTTATCTTTCTCGTCTAGTTTGGGTTGAAGCAATTTTTAAGTTTAAATACCGGTATATGAAATACTCTTATCTACACTATAGCCTAAAGACGGTCGATTAGTTTATGTGGTATAATAAGGCCTCTAAACCGCTAGACTGATTGGAATCAAACTTGGAAGGGTTACTCTTTTATGTCCGGGTGTTAAAATGTTTAAGTTTGTAGCTCTCCATTTTCAGTCCCAATATAGATAGGGGGGGCTGAACATCACATGTAACAGCTTACATAGAAGGCATTGTTATGTTAGGTCGACTGGTTAGAGCGATGATGTTCATAAGCTGAAGGTAGCGAGTTCGATTCCCGATGAGGGAACGTTTATTTTATTTTTTTAGAATTTTTTTTTATTCCGTGCAACGCACGGGCTTACAGCTAATTCTTTTAGTTAAGTGATCTGTAGAATCAAATAATGATTAACAAAGAGGGATATGTTTGTACAACGTTTTATCAATGAGAAAATGTAGTTTATCAAATAAGATGAATAAGATAAGAACAGGGTTTCTTTTTCTTTCTCCCACCAGTCACCTGTTACAGGTTAAGTGTGATCATATGTTGTGTATATAGAGTAATAGTTTAAGTGGTTATATTACAATTGTTGGTTTTTATGTGTTTTACATAGTTCATTTTTGTATGTTGGTATACTCTGTACTTATGGCGGTTCTTGTCATATATCGTTCCGACGGTACGTTAACTGAAAAAATAAAAATAAATAAATATAGTTTCCTAATTCTGTAAGAAAGGTCGTTCCAGTCATTAAAGCAGCTAACTGGATAACAGGCGCGAGAATATAGTTTGAGATTAAAAAATATAAACTTCTAAGATGTATTTGGTCTAGAATCATCTACTTTGTAAAAAAAATCAGTATAAGGATGGAATAGAAAGGTGTTTATGTTTAACTCGTTTCTCATTCGCTTATGAGAAACATGACGTTAACTTGTTATGAGAAACATGACAATAACTCTCTCTTAATTTGTAACAGCTATTTTAGAATAATCCTTTGGAAGACGAAGAGTATTCCATGGTGAGCTAAGTAACATTTTTCTTTATATATATATTTTATTCTGCTGTGCTCCGAAGCCATTCGTTAAGCATGACATCTCGTCTCCTAATGAGAATCTTGGGTTGGATTAGGGTCTGAAGCGAAGCTGAACGGGCACTGAGGACGACGTGGGGGTGTCAGGGTTCCTTTTATTGATCAACTGCCACCACTGCTGCTGAAGACAAGAGTGGAAGCAACTGTTCCCGTCATTCTTCCATTCTCGTTTCACGGAAGGCGATTCTCTTCTCTCTTTTTTTCCCTTCATTTTATCCTTCAGCAGATGCATTAACAGCGGTCTCATCAAGATAAGCTGTTAAAACCGTCTTCGGGAACGGCTTACACCCCTACCTTGTCGATCGCCTAGCACCGCAGAGCCGAGTTCCCACGGAATTATCCCTTTTCTCTATGCCGTTGGACAAAACAGAGATGGGTTCTTTTCGACAAGATGGCGCCAGCAGAGTGCGGATTGGCCAAAATGGTGTTTCGTAGTCATCGGTGTGGAATCGAAACGTTTTTGTTCAATGATTTTTAATGTTCTTCTCGCACTACTGCGTTTTTTGTCTTAAATTGACTCAGTTTTTATCATTTTTAATAGTGACGGATTTTCTTTCTTTTCTAAAGATTTTGCTTCGATAAACCAATTCGAAGGAGAATTTCTCATCCGAACGTTTTAAGAATTTCGCTTTACCGCATCTTTCATTCAAGGAAAACGATAACCCAAAACAACCTTTTAGGAATAATTCATTGCAAAGAAGTAAAGCATATTTCTGTCATTAGTAGTATATTGTATTTTTGTCAGAGTTGAATACCGAGGCACTTCTAAATTCTTAAGTACGTACCACGAAACGCGGTAAGCTTTTCGGTAGGCAATCGACAACGTTAACGGGTGTCATAAAATCCACTGGTGACTCTGGCTTTTCGAATCTCCGAGTTGACTTGAGGGAAAATGGTTCTCGCACCGTTATTTTCTTCGATGCCGCCCTCCGGAATAATGTTGAGAACTCGGTTTCTTAACATTGGGAAAATTTCTTTTCGTTTCCTTCCCGTTCGTGTTATACTTTCTTAAAATCCGGTTTGGCGCCAAGAAGCATTTGTAATGCATCGATTTGGGTGGAGTGGCACGAAGCGTGAAAAAGTGCTTTGGCTCTTACTTCTCTCATCTAATTAGCATTGAATGCACGGAAGTTTGCATCACGGATCAGGTATTGACAATTTTACACGCGTTCAGCCACCGAAACGCGAGCGTTTGCAAAAATCAATAATTCTTTTAGGTTTTTTTTTCTTCCATTTTTTTTTGGCCGATTCTTCATTGGCAACGACAATGTTGACATAATCAGAAAACATTTGCCATCATCACCGAATCGTAGCTTGGGATATAAAAAAAAGCGGAAGTAATCCGACCGACGGTTCGGAAGTTTTTGCTTTATCGTTGAAATAATTTTAATTGCTTTAAATTGTTTTTTTTCTTCTTTTTCTTTGTTTGATCTTGGAGTCTCTTTTGTTATTTTTTTTCCGTTCCATTTTTTTCTTCTTTAATTTCTGAGATTGAAAGCGTTCTCGTGAAAGGGTTTTTGTACCCTTTCCATTTTTTTCTGTTCTTTTGTTTTGCAGCGCTTTGATATTGCAAAGTTATCGATTCGTAGTATAGTGGGACTCGTGTTCGGGTTGTTTATGGCTCGAAAAGAATCCGTCTCAACAAATTTAAATAAACACTAGAAAGGTCTTAGGTCTTACCATATTGACGTTCGATGACAACGTTTCATAAACAATCGTCCTTAACAAACGTAATCTTAAACTAAGATTAAATAATTTTTAAGGTTGTTGGTTCGACAAAAAAATATTCTTGACAAAAAAATGCTTAAGAAAATTTTAAATAAAACATTGGTTATTGACATGATTATTTTTGGCAAAAAAAAATTTAATGTGTTCTTTTTTTCGGGTTTTCTTATTGTTCGTTTATGAAACCGATGTTTTAGAGTTTTATCACGATGATTCACGGACATAGATACGATATGCTTAAAGTTTCTTTGGCTGAAAGAAAAGAATTGACGCAGAAGAAAAGCAGGATTTCTTCATTCGATAGAGTAAATATTGAAGCGATTCCTGAGGCAAACACCTTTCAAAGGAATTTTGGAACACTACTTCTAGCTATCGGTTTACTTTTTTTTCTTAGAGGTCACAATGCAAATGTTACGCAAAATGGTCCTTTCAAAAAATAAAAAAAAAAACACATGATAGCTTTTAACTTTTTTTTTGCTATGCCATACAAGAATAAAAATAGAATTAAGGAAAGCTTAAAAGCATATTTGACCGAAGGAAAGACTGAAAAATTGTTTTCTTTTTCGTTCGTTTCCACATGATATCGAAAGCTTTTTGCGTAAAATCATGGCTCACCACTCGAGCCTTGTGTCAGACTATATTTATCGTAAATGCTTTGGGGAATTGATTAGGGAAACTAATATGAAGCAAAACACAAGCACTCGCTTTCTTGTTGGTGCTGAATGAATTCGCTTTTGTAGCCCGAGGATATTCTATTTCTCTTCATGATTCATGCGAAAAAAAAATTTTGGGATGATATAAAGAGTTATCGATTATGTATGACGCACGAGATGCGGTTTTCGAAACATTGAGTGATTGGTGATCGAAAGAAAGACATTAATTTTATAACTCTTTATTTTATAATATACAGTCTCGAGGCAAACACGTGAATTTGGTGTAATTACTTGTTAGTGTTGTGTTTGTTTATGCTTACAGTAATCAAAATTGTTATAATTGGTAACTACTGTTGCAATTGAATTTAAAATTTTGCACCTTGAACAACATATTAAATATACAAATAAGAATAATACAAAAACTCTTTACCTTACTGACTAGGTGCACAATATCAAACACGCCCAACGTTTCGTCTCCGTTTCAAAACACTTTCTCAAGGGACAAAAACACTGACAAGAACACATACAAAGGACACAAGCAGATACAGAAAACCTTTAATACGGAGGCGAAACGTTGGAATTAAAGTGTTTAAAATTGTGCATCTAGTCAGTGAGGTAAGGAGTTTTGGTATTTTTTTGTTTATTTAATATACTGTTGCAATGTATCTTTTAAACTTATACCGTTGTATTGGCCCTACAAGACTTGAAGTGAAATAATAAAAATACATACACGTAGAATTTTTAACCTCCTTTTTTTTTAAAGTATGTTAAAAAAAATGATTTTTCGAAATTTATGGAATAATGATTATGTAACACAACGGTAAAAACTGATGGTTCAATTGTTTTTTTTATTCCTTCATATAATCTTGAAAATGTTTTCCGGACATAGAAATTTTCAGAAACTTTTCGGGTCAGAAAAAGCTCTTCTCAGATGGTGATTGTTTAGCTAGCAGATATGGGTTTAAGTTAAAGACAAATAGGAAACATTAAGGAATATTTGTAAGCAACAAGAAATCTTTGTTTCGGTCGGTTTGACTAATGTTGTATAGTCATAGGATAAACAGAACACTGGCGAAAGAATAGTACAACTACTTGTTCATTACCATTGCAAATGCTTTTGGTTGGTAGGTTTCTTGTTTTGTGCGCAAAATTCCTCGTTGATTAAAATCGGTAGGTTCCGAGTGAATCGGTTATAAGGGATTTGGTGGATGTTGAAATGTTGGTTGGTTGTTGTAGCCATCTGCATCGTGGCTGCTGTTGATAGGCAGGCAGATGTTAAGCATCCATTGTCCATTATCATTAAGCATAACACAACAGGAGATTGGAAGCTGGCTGCGAAAGAAGAGAAAAAAAGAGAATGTAATAAACAGCTTTGTTTCCATAACCATCTTCCTACTGATTGGCTCTAGCTTAGTGACAGGGAAACAGCTGCGAAAACAAAAGAGGAAAGAGAAAAATTTGCCAATAAATTAGCAAAGACAAACAACCCAAATACAACTCGATGCGACGTTAAGGAGCTTCGTGAAAAGTTTGTTCGCGTTTTAATTTTTCACGCCCAATGTAATAAAGTGTAAGCTAAAATATACCGAGGAAGTCGTGTCTAACGTTTAATTCGTTTTTGAAAGTGGATCTTTAAAGTTTCACTTGTTCAATTTGGCTCTCGTTACGATGGACGAATTACGCGACATTATGCTCGAAATTCGATTAAAGACTTCCTTTCTTGGTTAGATAACGTTGGTTTTAATACATAACGCCCGGTCGTTAAATGTCTCCAAGATAGATAAGTATTTCTTAATTTATAAAAATTGACAAAATGCGAATTTTTAACCTGTTTTATTTAACTTAAGAACTTTTTTTGGTAGTTTCTTAATGAGGTGCGTTTACAGAGCTAAAAGTTTGAAACATAAGCTAGAAACGTAGAACATTTTGTTGTATTAAATTTAGACTGATTAATGTCTAGTCAATTCTGACATTTTGTCACATGAAGAGTCCGTGTTTCTTTGAAAAGTGTTTGCTGACGATATACCTACATTTTAAATCATTTTAAGCCACCACGCATTGCTGTACACAAAGACAAATGCTTTCTTTTATATGAATAGTTTACTATCTACTTACAGTGTACTACAGTACCTCATTACGTGAGCGGCTATTCATTGTTGATAGTAAAAAAAC
>JAQIWH010001909.1:0-27870 GCA_034695005.1 Cryptops parisi
CTTTGTCATATTTAAAAGAAAAGGCCAGCTCTGACATACACATTCTATCATTCAGACAAAGTGCGAATGCTAGAACGTCTAGTCGAATCCGGAATATATCAAAACTGCGGGGTTCCGGATCGACGGCCGGCGGAAGGAAACGATCGTGCACGGCACCTCGATGCTCTCGTTTCCTTCCTCCGGCACGAGGACCGTCCCCTTCCGGAAAAACCGGAACATAAAGTTCCCTAAGAGAGAAGAGGTGTGGGACGTTGGCCATGCGTTTAAACTGAATCCGGATGAAAAGCACTACAGGACCCCTTATACAGCCGAGTAGAATGGAGCACGTTACGTAGGGAGAGTGATCGATGAAGGACTTCCGGTTATCACGACTTCCGGTTATATTGAAAACTCGTAGTCGTTGTCATATTCACTCTGAGTATGAGAAGAAAGAAAATTCTGTAATAAACAACGATGCCCCTCATACATTAAACAGGAAAGGGTATACCGGGGTACGGAAAATTAAATACGATAATGATACAGTGAAATTTCTGTAAACTAAAAAGAAGTTGCAAAATGTTGCACGTTATGTGGACGCTATTTTTAAGTAAAATATGATTGTGAAGGTTATCATAATCATAACAAATCACCACAACTTAAAGAATTTCGGTACTTTCGCTAATTTCAAATAAACGATTCAACTACGGTACTAAACATGAAAAATTGAGTATTTCTGTAATTCGTATTATTGAAAAATTTGAGTTATAAGAAAATTCAAGCTGTGAATCTTAAAATATGATAAAAAAATGCATTAATAAGAAAATCAAGAGTTGGTCGAGTTTTTATATTAGTTGAGAGCAGTCCCCTCGCAAGAATATTTTAACCCCCCCCCTAAAAAAATAAAATAAGATAAGAACAGTATTTCTTTCCGGGAACTTTTTGATCTCGTACTAAAACTAAAGACTCGAGTTCTATGTTGACACTGAAGTCGAATTGGATGAAACAGAACAAATTTGTTGTCACTACTGTTGTCGTTGAGCGACGATTGTGTAGTCAGTCGAGGTTTAAGTGGATAGAGGGTGGTGTGGGAGTATATCACGTGGGGGTCACTCGATGGGTAAAGCGGGGGCGTACGTCACGACGGGTTCACGTGTTCGAAGCAGTGGACCGGGAAGACAGACGCTCATTCTTCTTGCGCCGATTGGCTACGGGGTGTTCCAAAAAACCCACGAGCGAACGAGACGTCTCATTTCTCACAACAAAGGCAACACAACCCCACTTGTCACACACGCGACAACGCTCCACAATCCACCCGACGAATAAATAAATAAATAAAAATAGATACTATTTTCCATCAACTAACCCCTCACAGAACAAGGTGAAGTTCACACACAGTAAAAACACGGAGTCAAAAGAAACTTTTGGTTCAAAGGATTAACTTTTTTGTAAATAAAAGAGAAATCCATTTTAAGTTGAGAACTTCCAAGGTCGACGAACGTGGATAAGATCTTGTCTATTTTGACCAGGAAAAAGAAGAAAATGCGACATCTGTCGTCGTTATCAATATTTACCATCGTGCGAGTCGACATTCCCGAGTGAGGGGAAGAACAAAAATACAGAATAAAAGCTTAAAAACACAAAAACCATCAATGTATTTCAGTTAAGTTTTAAAAATGAATTCGACGAATACAATACTATTTTGGAATTGCGGTACAATGGAAATCGTGGAAATGTTTTGGCGAAAGCGTACAGTTTGTGTGTTCTGAATAGCAGTCGTATTTTGTCAACAACTAAGTTTCGGAACAATTCTATCTACAATAAAAATGAATGTCAGCTACAATTGTCTATGCTGTATACTAAATATATAAAATTATTTTTACGTCTGTCTGTTTGTCCACGCATGACGCAAAAATGGATAAATTTTTCACAAAACACGGTACCCTAAGTTAAGTTCGATCCGAAAAAATTGCCTAAGCAATTTTTCATCATATTACAATTTTATTAGGAAAACGACAAACACGTCCACAAATTATAAATTGTGAATTTTATTGTTCTCCAAAAGCACGAAAGAGTTTGTTTCGAAGCAACTCACTGAAAAACGTGCTGTTGCTGACCTCAGTGAAAACAGCACGTTTTTAACTGATTTAACCGATAAAAAAAGAACAACATATTTTGAAACGATTCATTGAAAACGTGAAGACCTCCGTGCGAAAAAGCACGTTTTCAAGCGACTTGTCTTAAAAACATAGCAAATTCAAGAAAAGCACGTTTTCAAACTAGTTTCAAAGAAGTAACACAAATGAAACGATAAGTAACAAATTGTACCAAAAAACATCGATATTCCTATATCTATAATGCTCTAATCATTAACAAGGGGGGAAAAAGTAACCAAAGGGGGGGGGGGAGGTTATTCCGAAAACAACATCGTGTTTTAGTGTTGTATTATCTTATCGATTTGCTTTTCATCGTTGATCCCTCTCTTGACGTCGCAGTAATATGAGTGATGACATTTATCTAAAGCTCTTTTCGACCAAAGAGAAGGGAAATTCACGATGGTCCACAATTAATCATCGCCTCTGGAAAAGGGGATGTCATTAAAAAAAAAACATGCAAGAAATAAAAAGTCCTCCCTCCCACTTTCTGCACCCTAATGAAGCTAACGAAAAGCTTTATATACGCTACGTAATAATTAACAAGTTTTCAAACAAAACATTAAATTAAATATAAAATTATTCACGTACAAACTATAGAATTACAGTTCGATGCGTCATTTATATTACAAACAGCTAAATTGTTCTGTCATTTCATCCGTAACGAAAGTTTCGAATGTAAACAATGGATGACGAGTACAATCACATGTTTGTCGGTTAATTTCAACTACTGTGACTACATAAGTGTGTATTGAATATATTCACGCGAAAGTTGAAATGGGAATTAAGTTTACACAATAAACATAGATTACAACGAATTAGAGTAACTATCACAATTATGTTATATTATTAATCTACGAAATTTGTTTAAATTGATGTGGTGTTATGATTAATAACAAGATTATTACAGTCTGCGAGTTGGTGGAAGAGAAGTTCAAAAAGTCCCTTGAATATTAAATTAGATAAATACTGTGCTTTAAATTTCCGGAGACTTTTTGAACTCCTCACATACATGATTACAATAATCTCGCGCTGTAAGTTATATTTAAAATTAAAATAAAAAATAAACTATGCTAAACATACTCCACCTACCGGCGGCGTATGTCACGGAGAAATAATTGTTTACCCTGGTTGCTATAGTAAAACTGCGTGGATTTAAAACGTGGGGCATACCTAAGATAAATATATATATAATATAATAATAAAGATAGCTAAAAATTGAGGGTCTGATGTGTAAGGGTGACATAAGTAAGGAACAATTCAAATAAGATTTTTGTCAAAATATTACCTACAAGCATTTCGAATGTGTTAAGTGTAACTTTATCTTCTTGACGCATAAAACATTTTAAATAAAATAATAATATGTGTAAAGATATTAGCGCAAGAAGAAGTATGAAGTAGTTCATGGCAAGGCAAATTCAGATCTTTCAACGCGTTTACCTCAAAAATTGTCAAAATGTTAGTTAACACTCTTTTACACCAGACTCTTTAATTATTAATTAAAATTCTAAATAGGCTTATTTATTTTATATAGTTTATTAATTTTTTGTATATATTTCTAATTGAATTGGGATAATAACAAAGAATGAAACAAAAAAAAATACATCTCGTGAACAACAAGGATTTCTAGCCTCGCAGGTTGTTTTTCCTGCGGTTCATCGACTCGACGCGAAAAACATGGGTTTTACGAACACACGTTTAAAAGGAGACCCTATCATAGCTCGCAAGTCGATGGGAACAAATCGTCAAGCACCATGTGGCGTATAGTAGTGGTAGGAGTAGTAGTGAAGGTGGTGGTGGTGGTGGTGGTGACAGTGGTCGAGGCTACACGCACAAGAGAGCGAGGGGAGGTGAATTGAAAGAATTGACGCCGACAGATTTCGAACCTAACCCCTCAACTCAGCACACGCGCTCACACACACACACATACATATACCCCCCTTACACGTCCACCCCCGTCTAACGTGGGGGTTTTCTGCGGGATTAGAAGCGTGGGCGGAGAAACTCGCAACACCCCGCTATCCCATTTATTTCCCAGCGTCGCGTGTTTTTGACAATTGAAACGGAATTCCCTTCCTCCCCTACACCTCCCCCGCTTCTATACCCCAGTCGAGAGAAAAATAAAAGAATAAGGGAAGGAAGGGGGGGTTGAGAAGTTGCACCGCTGTTAGCTCTTAACACATGTTACAGGGTGGGTCACGTTACAACCATCGTGTTCGTCCCACCCACGCGACGTAGTGACACCATCATCTCCATCTCTCCTCCTCCTACTTTTCCTATTCCCGTTTTCTCGTTTTATCCCTTTTATACCCCTTATGTTTTCACTCCCTTCCTTGGCATGTCTTCCATTTTTTTTTTATTCTTCATTATTTTATCAGCGGACGTGATCCCACGCTATCGTACATGACAAACTCATAGGTTTGGGGCAAAAAAAAATCGAGTTGTCCTTTGTCATTGTCCTGTCAATGGTCTCATGTAGTCCACTTGACACAGATAATTGATAATGGTAATGATGACGAGGAGGATGATATAGAGAGTGTCGTGTGTGTTTTAGTATATTATTACCTTGTCAATAAAGATGTACCGGTAAACGAGAAAATAAAGACTTCAGATATAATCAATATCAATATTTTTTATCAGTATCTTACCAATATCTTGTATCCATATCTTTTATTTTTATAGGCTAAAGCTGTAGTTCACCACAAATGGTCACTTGACTGCAATAAAATAAATAAATAAATAAATAAATAAACCATGAAAACAGAGCACTGGTTGTTCATAATCATAAATATAAGCATAAGCGTAAGCATAAACATAAATGATCAAAAAAGAACAAATAAAAATAAAATTAATACGGTACTATATGAATTAGCATTATCCTATCTAATAAAAGGGCACGACCTTCTTCCTCCTCCTCCTAGTACTACTACTACTACTACTACTCACCAGTTATAGTTATTGAACAAGAAACATCACGTGGGTTTTTTCTTTTGCACCTGGGCATAAAGAAAAAATTCTAGAACCTTCTAGAACTTTCAAGAATCTTCTAGAAACTTCCGCTGTGTGGCAGTGTCACTGTTTTTTCACTAGCGCCACCTCACCATGTGTGAAAATGCCAAAATCCATTCCGAAATCAATATTCTAACTGTAACAAATATTGCGAAGCAATATGAGTTAAATGAATAAATAATTTTCCCGTCATTTTTGACGGGCTATTTACTTAAAATTTAGTAACAGTATTCATCATCAATAAAATAAAACCAAAATAAATGCTGAACACAACAGTCTTCGATTAATGCGAATCCCGTATATGCGACTTCGCCAATATGGGACGAGAAAAATTATTTTCCCAAATGTTTACGTTATACACGCGAAAAATTGAGTTATTATACGAATTGGATCAGTCATCTTGGTGTGTTGTGTACTGTATTAGAAACTTTGTCTTACTTTCCTTAAACACAAATTTCTGCAATGAGCATTCAGTCAAAATTAAACATGGTGAAATTTTTTCATTTACACAAAATCCAAGCCAAAAAAAAAACTATATGCTTTTAATTAATCACGCACGTTTAATATGTCGCAAGTGTTGACAAAATCTTTCACTCTAGAGAGAAAAGAATCCATCTTGAAAAAGTCGAGGTGGTTCTAACGAGATTTTCTGCTTCGATAATCGAAATGATTTTCATTTTTATCACCCTTTACTTTTGCAAATTTAGCGTACGCAAACGCTCCAATCGACCATGTTTGATATTTTTTTTTAACATTTTTATTTCTTTTAGTCTCTCTCTTTCTCTCTTTCTCTTTCTCTCACAAAACTAGCGCTTCCCACAATTCCCTTTTCACATAAATGGCCGTCTTCCGGTCGCCCCCAAATAAAGTTATCCAAAATAAATCAGATCAAATTATCTATTTTTTATTCCCAAAAAAACGTTGAGATTTAGAACAGTTTGTGGATTTATATCACCACAAAATCTTTATCCCATTTTATCTTACCACAAAACTTATGTATATATATTTTTTCCAAACTTCACATCAATTCCTCGTTTTACGCGGTTTTCGTGTTTTTAATATTATATTCAAATTTTTTGTAAATCTTGAAAAATTCGGTCACCATAACGACATCGGTTACTTAGGTTTTCACGATTCGTCACGTGATTCATCCGGTATCACTGATTAACATCATTTTATGCCATACAATTATCGAATTTCGGAAACTTAATGAACTATTCCTATTGCCTATAAAACACTAACAACACAAGAAGTCTTCTATCTATGCGAGTTCCTTAACTGTAACTTCGCTATTATGCGACGACAAAATCTTGTGGATGTTCGTTATATGCGGAATGAAAATTAACGATTTGACGATTTCATACGGTGGTGTAAGTGAAGTCTTGACTTCTGAGAATTTATGTATATGCTATTTTTAATTTACGCAAAGTGTGTGCAGAACGAGACACACACAACACACATATACTAATTTTAATCACTACACGTTGTTCTCACATAAGCTTTACATAAATCGAAGATCACCATTAAGTAATTGTTTTGTTTTGTTATAGTTGCATATTTTGTTACAATTTTTTTTTTCAATTTTTAATTTTTGTATATCTATTGTAATTGTTTTGATCCAACTGGATCGTAAAAATTAAATAAAATAAATAAATAATTGCTGTATTTGTTGTTATAGCCGTATTAGGTAATTGCTGTAGTAGTTTCGTTTCTACGATAGCCTTCTTATAGGCCTACACTAAAAAGTAAACTATAATAAATTGACGACATTACTATTGAATTATTATTAATAATATTAACGCTTTAACTTATCTGTGAGTTTCTGACACAGAAATTTATCAAAATAAGAAAATGCAATAAAAATCTTGGAAACATATACCGGTATTAAAGTATATCAACAATAGTATCCTTGAATACGCGAAAACCCCTGGATAATATATTTTGTGTTAAAAACAAAATATATTACAAAATAAAAACGTATAACCATAGTATTGTTTAAAAGTACCGTAATGAAAATGATAAAAGTAGCAGTCACATGAAATTTGAATCTGAAACACTTCCCGTGCTACAGCACAGGTAGTGTATTGAAAAAAGCTACTCTACTAGCCTATTGAAAAAATAGTATGCTTGCACAAAGAAGACTTTTTTAAACATTCAACATATCATTTCGTAACGAGAAGGGGGTACTACGGTAGCTATATTTTTTTTGCGAAACCATTATCATTTATTTCAGTTTTATTTTATTCACTGAAACTCAGGTAAACATTCGGTATCAAGGGGGAGGTTATACTTTGCTAACTAGGGCAGGTGAAAGACCCCTACAAAAAAAAACCCATCACACGCACGCACACAAAATAATGAAGGAAAAAAAACAAACCAGGAGAATAGAACCCGTTCTTTCAATTCACGCTCGAATGCTGCTATTGGGCTATCTCAAAACAGTTTCACGTCAGCCAATCAGAGATGTCGTTACTAGCTACACGCTCATTGGTTTTCTCCGTGGGTGTTGTCACATTTCGACCACGCCCATTGAGAAATACAGCGATGAGAACCGAGTGATGTTGAGCTTCCCTCTGGGGCACTTTTTCTTTTATTTCTTCCTTTCCCATTCAACGTAGAATAAATAAAAAACAGGGGAGGTGGAGATTTTAAGGAGAACACGTTACGTCTAGCAATTCGAAATTGTCACTCTTTTTCTTACCTTGATATATATATATCTTACATTGATACCTCGGCCTTTAAATACCAACGAACGAAAAAAGAAAATCACAAATTAAATCACAAAAAAGAACAATTAAATGACGCAACAAGATGATCGTCAAAAATAAAATTTCAAATTAACCATAAAATAAATTTAAAAATTTGAAAAACACTTGATGACAAACCAAAAGTTAATCGTCACCCAAAGCTCCGAAACGAAGCCTTTCCCAAAATCACTCTCTAGAGACTTTTGTCACCAAAACAAGCACTTGGTATTAGTTCATCGACTGCTTAACGAATGACGATAACACCCTCTGTCGAAAACCACCAAACATCACCCTGGGGAAAAGTGATACGATAACACCCCCTTTCCTCAGGTGCCTAGTTTATTAAAACTGTCTCTCCCCAGAGACATAGCTTTCAATATGGTGAACCCCAAAATGTGAAAATTGCCTTGAGGTTAAGTGAATGTTTGACTCTAATAAACTATATAGGGTGAAACACAAAACTGAACCCACATCTAAGCTACCGATAAGATAAAGAATTATATCTTTTCTTTCACTATTATGCAATTTAATGTAAAGGTGACTTGATCGCAGAAGTTGAACTATTTTATGGAAATTTTGATGAATGTGATTTTCGATATTGAGAAGATTTGAACGAAACGTAGTAAATAGCCCTAGCATAAAATGAAAATATTCTGTTGGGTTTTTGTATATACAGATTTTGTATATTTTTGTATATTTTCATAAGATCAACGTGTTGAACGTTATACAATCCAAATGTTACAAATATTTTATATTATAGTGTACTGTAGAAGCTTCACATTTAAATGATTTTCACTGTAACTAAGTAGCTAGCTTCATGAAATTACGCATTTTGTATTTTAAACCGTACATCCTAGTTATTATCAATATAAATTATCTTACTAAATAAAACCCTAAACGACCGATTTTGTTTTCGATTGCTCATTGGTCGATGAGTAATTTAAAAGTTTAAACAATAAAAGTAACAATGAATCAATGTTATTTTTGAATTAACATGAAATTCGCGCTACCGCCATCTCTGTAATGTTGCGTCATTTAATTTTCAAATAGCACCCCGTAGATTTTTTAACGGGTTTAAGTATGGAAATAAAAACGTGAAAACAGTTTTAAAAGTGATAATAAATTTGGGTTTGTTTTGTATCGATTTAAACTGGCGTTGTTAAGTAAAAAATTCGAATCTGAAAATTACTTAAATTCCGTGCTACAGCACGGGTAGCCGTTCTAGTATAAGAGCGGAAGGTGATAAAGCAATTAACAAAAGTTAGTGTAAAATTATCTATGTATCTATTTATATTTATTTTGGTGAAACTGTTATCGTTATAAAAGTCTTTTATAGTCGCATCCCTTTTTCTGATGAAAATCGACTACTCGACCTGAAGAATGAGAATCAATATTGGCAAAACAGATGAAATTTCTGGAAACGAAAACAGTACATCCCAGAAGAAACAAAAAATTTCGCATAGCTCAACATTGTCAATATCCCAATACATACAAAGACAAATCAAAAACAAGACAAATCTCTTAAGAAAAGTCTACGCAAACTGTTCCTTCTAAAAGAGGGTTATAATAGACAACCTCGATTTTTGGATTGGATATTTATTATCAGCTTAATGATTGTTTCTCCCTTTTCATCGTATGTTTTCAAGGGGGTTAGTGACCGATTAGCGTCGGAGTGGTGTATGCAAAAGGTCACAAAGTTCGTCAATTGTCATCCATCAACGCCACCAAGAGTTGGCTTTTGTCGAGGCGAGAAACACTTCAAATCGTGTGGAAACATTGTTTGTAAATTCAACCCCACCCCTTGGCACCGTTGAGAGAACAAATCAAAAAGAAGACGTGGAGAAAGAGAATAATAAACAAGTAAAGCATATCATCGGTTGGCAAGATACGAAAAGCGAATCTCTAACAAAAAACCAAAACCTTCCAAAAACAGTCCAACCCCCCTTTTTATACTTTCTCAATAGTGACAAAGATGTCCGAGAAGTGAGGAGTGGGCCTACAACTTTTTTGTTGAAGAATTACTAAAAGCGAAAAAAATAAAAGTGGGGTGAAAAATTAAACTAGTGTAAGTGATTGGTGAGTGATGATGAGTTGGCACAAAGGAAAAGTTGGAGAAAAAAAAGATACAAGGGGTGTGGAAGAGTTGATTATGTACGATAAGGGTGAAACAAGCTCCGAAATGACGAAGCGAAAAATCGTTGACTCTAAAAAGCGTTACATGTCTATGGTGTTACTTGCGTAACTGTATACATGATAAACATACTCTATCATGTTAAAGTCTAAAAGTGACAAGTACGAAGTTGTGTACAAGTTTTAAAAAAAAATAGTGTATTTCAGGAGATTTCAAGTTTTGGATTTTAGTTATTAATATAAAGAACAAGTTCATTAAAATGCTTTTTAAGCATACTCTTTATACATCAATATAATGCAAATCCATTTTTGTTCTTGCATGTTTCGATTTATGTAAATATTGATTTCGTCCAAATTGAAATTTATGCAATTTTTGAGTAATATGCATGTTTTGAGTACTGTAATTCCATTTATTTATCAACGTTTCGATTTATGCAAATTTTGTTTAATGCTATTTCGATTTATGCGAATTTTTAAATTTTGTTGAGTGATTTGATATTTCTAATTTTTGCAAGTTTTGAGTAATTTCGGTCTATTGTATCAGAAGCTTTTGATATATCGGTTTGTATTATTGTGATATTATTATTTGAACTATAATTGTTTACCATGTAGAGATAGAAGTCCAAAAGAAAATAAATGTGGGATTTCATTTTTGATTTCTGCAATATTCTGTTTATTTATTTATATATGCG
Source organism: Cryptops parisi (assembly GCA_034695005.1). Classification (NCBI taxonomy): domain Eukaryota; kingdom Metazoa; phylum Arthropoda; class Chilopoda; order Scolopendromorpha; family Cryptopidae; genus Cryptops; species Cryptops parisi. The sequence continues at coordinate 10,708 of JAQIWH010001909.1, forward strand.
ATTTTTGTTTTATATTGAACGTGCAGTTTACATGAGGTTTTTTATTTATGCGAAGAACGTATGTAGTTCTCATTTCAAGCCTTTTTTTGGTACATTGGACTATACAATTAAATTTCTTATAAACTACTGTAGATGGCAGTATACGTTAAATTCCCAGCTCACAAACTCACTTCCTCACTCACAAGTAAAATTAATATACAGAGTATAAAAACTGTGAATTCGTGATTTATTTTTGTTTGCCTTCAACACTTGCGTTGTTAAGTAGAAAATTTGGGTCTGAAACAACAACTTCCCGTGCTACAGCAGGATGATGTTCTAGTTATGAATAAGTTTAGCTTTAACCCTCATTATGATAATAAATAAGCAATAAGTCACTTGTTTATTTTAAATTTGTATCATTTTAAATATAAACATTTCCTATAAAAATGCAGTCAAATTCTTCCAAGATTCGTTGCAAGAGAAAACTGACGGTGTCACGTCATCCGACTTGCAATTTGATCAATAACTGTTTCGCTCTCTCTCTCTCTTTCTCTCTCGTTTCATTCTATCTTCTTAGTTCCAAAAATATCTCTCATCCATTAAACTAGAAGAGACATTTGCTTCGTTTCCAGCGCATGCGCACGCTCGCTTCGTACTCATAAAACTCCGCCCACGTACAGGCTGCACAGTACAACAAACACTGATAACTTATATCCATTTCTCGTCAAAATATATAAAGTAATAAATAAACACACAAAAAACAAAAACCCTTTGCACCACCTACAGACATCACTTTCTCATTTTTTACGAGAACGATTTATCATTCAGGTTTTTTGATATCAAACGTTCTAAATGTAATAAAATACTATTACAATAACTTGCATTCTGTGGATGGTTGAGTGTAAACCTCTAATCACAATAGAAGATAAAACAATTCAAGAGTTTATTTTTCAAAACGTCTTATCTCCACTTTTGATCATTTTTTGAGTCTCTTTTTGAAGTAACAAGATAGTGTAATAAATTAAAAATTACGTAAAAAATGTGGATAGCATCGTGGAGAGGGGGATGTGTGTATTAAAAATTAGAAGTGTGTAAAAAAAATTGTACAACAAAGACGTTGTAGGATTCTTCGAAATGTCCAGTGAAGCATCTCTCGTAATGGAATTAAGTGCACGAACACACGACTTTACTCGTTGTGACTAACGAACCATCTTGTTTCACCTTATTAGATCTCTGGGGACGAAAATGGATGAGACGCAGACACGACAAGGATATAAACAAAACGAACACAAAATAATAATAATAAAAAATAATAATGAAAAAAAAAACTAAAAATAAAACCAAGACTATCACAGGCACTAAGAAAGTGCTATTAATTAGTTTCGAAAAGAAAAATCGTTGAAGAGGTGGCGAGGAAATAAAGAAAACAAAAAATTCATTAAATTTTCGCTCGATAATTAGTCTTGAATGAATTACGGCAACTTGATTATTGAGCGAGAGAAGTGAGAAATTAGAAATGAAAACGAAGAGAAGGGGAGGGGGAGAGATTTTTTTTCCTTATTTTGTAATCGATTTAAAAAATCGATTTTAGAATAAACAGAATGTCTAAAATTTGGATAAAGAATTTCACAATTTATTACGGTAAAAATCAAAATTTTTTTTTTACACGTGCAGAAATAAATAAATATCACATGTTGTTCTATACCAGTGGTTCCCGAACATTCTTGCACGCGACCCAAAAATTTTAAACACACAAGCCAACGTTCTCTCTGAACTGACTTCATTGTCAGTTCAGAGAGGGGAAAAGTTAAACAACAAAAAACTGAAAATAAAAATCCGACCAAGCATGATAAGTGTGGACTGAAATCTACATTGATTTTTAAGGTCATTCTTACATTGAAACCCATTAGTCTAGCTCCTAAGTCATATTTAGACAGCTGTAGTCAACGATCCATTTAGTCAGTATCCAGTATCGTTTGATTTATTTTCAACAATCCACCTGCAAATAAAAATATAGAAACAATAAAACTCCTAAGAGCTTTGAGTGTACCACCAGTGTAATGCAGTGTAGTGAGTACTCTGCACTGCATTACACTGCATTTATTTATTTATTTTTATTTTTGTTAAATGCGTTATTGGATTTATGCTGGAAGTTTTAGACGCTTTGTTGTTTTAAGTTTCTATTCATTTTTCAGTTGGATCGTTGTAAATGAATGGAACGACACTGGATTCTGATTAAATGGATTATTGGTTACAACTTCCTAAATATGACTTGGTAGCTACGTGGTTTTTAATGTAGCAGTACGATGATCTAGACGTAGAAAATAATTTCAAAATAAATTAAAATGGCACCCTTGGAAAGATCACTTATACGCAAAAAGATGTTTGTCAAACGTTGTTTTTTTATGATATGTGAATGTGTCACGATAAATGATTCACCCTGTTTAATACACAAAAATGTGTCATCAGTTAAAATAACAGTTGAAACCTTGGAAATTTACAACAAAATTGTTGATGACAATAATAATTAGTATTATGATATCCATTAGTATGATGTTTATTGTATCCTTTACGCATTTGAGTGTTAAATAAATTCCAATTCAAATTTAAATAATGCAACTTACGAAAACAAAAACTAGTTGTTCAACATCCTCGTGTTGCAGCACGTGATAACTAGTAACAACTACCTAGTAACAATTATATTCGCGCATAAGGTTAATAACATTAAAACCACGAACTGAAAAAAACAAAACCGGAAGAAGTACAAGAGGGGAGGTCTCAGGACGAATGTCGCGCACCACCGCCGTTCGATTTTCCGCTCGCGAGCGTGTGAAACGTCACCCCCTAAGACGGAGTGGACAGCCGAGACGAGATTCGATTACGCCCACGCGTAGGCGAAGAGTGTGGCGATAGAAAAGAGGAAGACGAAGTTAGAGGGAAGTAAAAACAGAAGAACGGAAGAGGAAGAAGAAGAAAAAGGAAAATAACGGAAGCGACGCGAAGCGGCTACTTAACAGCTCCGGACGACAACGCAAGGCCTTTACCGGAAACGAATGGGAAAAGGCGGAGAGTGTGTTTAGTGAAGAAAAGACGAAGAGTAAAAAAGAGGGAGGGAAGAAAGTAAAAGAGAAGATGTCGGAAGAGTGGGAAAGCATGATGGGTGGGCGGAGCGAAAAAAGAGAAGGGAAAAAAACACAAGTGAACAAAGATTGGGGTTCGGTCAGTGGATCTTGATTTTGTCCACAGGTGAAGTAAAAAATCGATATCGAAAGGTGAAATGGGCAATAGCTTTTCAGAGATTACAGTCTCAAGTTGAAGGTGAGCTAAAAAAACGCAAATTGTAAAGAAAAAAAAGATATAAGAGTGTTGTGATCTCTTTATATAAAAGACACTTTCTGTCTCAGTCCCAGAAAGCTTTGCGACGCCCCAGTTAGCGTTGCATGAGCCTGAGTGCGCGTTCCACGCGCATTTCAGGCGAATTCGCACGCGCCTCCCGACGGTCGCGTAGCGCATTGCGGGAGAAACAAAGAGCTAAGCATGAGTAGTCAATAGAGCTAAGCGTTAGTAGTCGATCGGCACTGGAGTAACCCAACTTTTCCCGATGGACGGTGAATTGATAAAAAGAACGTCGAAACCTATTGTTTTGACGTATATAATACCCACATCCTTATTAATCTAATTTCAGTTTTTTTTAAGTATATGCACAAAAAAAAAGTTAAATTATAATAAAAACCGATCGTCAACTGATACCCACCACATAAAACTTTGAACTCCACACCATTCGACACTCCCTTCCAAAACTGTGAAACTTGTTCACTGAGAAAAGCAACTTTTTAAGAGAAAATACTCTATGTTCAAAATCTACTGAAATTGAAAACCTCTTCACCCACCAAAAGAAAATGAACAATAAATAAATGAAAAGTAAAACGAAAAGTGTTTTCATTTTTTTTCTTCCAGGGAATGGAGATCTAAAACATTCGAAAAAATCGATAAAAAAAAACGAGTAGGATGAAAAAAAAAATCCCTTCAGTCTGTCACGTAATGATCTCTAAAATAGAGTCTATTTTTATTCCAAATGAGATAGTAAAGTAGCCTATCAGGAGAAAAAAAATGAGAGAAGAAAAAGAAAGAAAAACTAAAAGGTGAAAGGGAATGAAAAACGAAAAAATGGGAGGAGAATGACGCTTTCAACTTGCCGCCGAAATGTCTGGAAAAGGAAATAAAAACGGAGGGGATGGGGGAGAGTAGGAAAAGTACTATGCATTGAAAGGCTTCGGCACCTAGTTAGAAAAGCTGTCTTAGTATCGTGGTGTATTTGTATGTGAAGGAACCGCGACGAATTTGACGAGAAAAATGGACCCCTGTTCTCCTTGCAGGCAAGTTCTTCTTTGGCCAACACAAGTACTACCTATATAATCCCAGTTCATCTTTTTCGAGAGACTTTAAGCTCGTGGACTTGACGAAACTACTACAACAGTACTACGCTTGTAATATACAGTATAGTGTCGGTACGACTTTGAAAAAGGAAGAACATGAACTCGCCCCCTTTGGAATTGGTCAGAGAGTCCACTTGAGTAGAAAACATCTCTAAACGATACACTTTGCAAAAATAAATTCACTCGGTGTATCTATTGTCATTGCGATTGACTGAACACGCGCAGAGACGTGATTAACGCGATACTCTAGCTGAGAGTTTAGTCTGCAAAAAAAAGTTTGTGAAATATTTGAAGTTCAAAAACGGTGGTTATAGTAACACAAGTCGAATGAGAAAATGTGCTATATGATAATACAGATAATAAAGTACACACACACATAATAAAGTCTTCAGAAAATTAAAAAAAATATTTATTTCATTCTGGGAAACTTTTCAACTATCCTCTTATCAGTAACTAGAAGTAACCCCGTGCCATGCACGGTTTTAATTGAAACAAAATTTTTATTTTTTTGATAATTTCCTTTTATTAAAATGTCGCTAGCTCAGGAGTCATGAAATTTGCACAGGTTATTCTGTCTGGAATTTCTAAGAAACGTAACTATTTTCAGGTCTCAATGTCGTGTCAATTCAAACCAGAGATATTGACACATAAACTTTGACATTTTCCCACTCGGTGGTTATGTCAATGTGAAAATATTGTAGTAACCAATTTAGTGACAAACCCTGCAATGTTTTGAATCTATCGTTATGAACACCAGATCCTGCTTGTGCTTCAATAAACGCACGTTTCCACGATTTCAAAACAAATTCCGAGCGAAGCCTGGTAGTGAACCTAGTTTACAGTGCCGGTTTAAATGACAAGTAATTTATTTTATTACATGTGATTTATTTTGGTTTCCCTTTTTGTCACACACTCTTTGTAACGTGATGGTTTTTACTATCTTTTTAAAAAAAAATTTAACGTATTATGTATCATTTGTATTTTTCATTGCTTATTTGTGTGTTGTTTTAGTCTAACTATTGCCAATCACTTTTTGATGCCCAATAGGGCATTTCGGATTGTGTAGATAATCTCTATATGAGGCTTTAATAAAATCAATCAATTCACACGAACAATTCGGAAAAAAATCATAGATGTATATTATACAGTATACACATATACCTGGTACTAATGGTCACCTGACCGAATTATATAAAAATAAAATAAAAAAAATAAAATATATATGCATACTGTAGTTTATACACACATACATAAACTATAACTAGCTTTACTCATGGCTGCGCCCGCGCAGATTTTAAAACGTGAAGTTACTATAATTCCGCATTCTTACCAAATTTGAAGTTCAAAAGCTAGTTGCAAATCCGTATAAATGCTAAATTCACATTAACATTTAACTATACAGCCTCATGATAAACGATGTATATATATACCGTTTATAACAACAAAACTGAGGAAAACCTATGAATGATGCCTAAACGTGTACGTATTGTAAAGAAAACTATGGTATTCGTCGTCGTTCAGTGTTGAGAGCGACAAACAAGGACTGCTCTTGACACTTAGGCCTAAAGGTCGAGAAGCGAAAACCAAGTCCTGATTTATGATGACGTTCACGACATGACTCCGCCCCCTCGACACAATGGCACCCCTGGTGTGTCGCCTCGGACGACCCGAGTCAAAGGAAAAAAGCAAGCAACAGCACCAAACCACCTATATCCCACCTGCTGCTGGAAAAAAATAGAAAAACCCTTTCTTTTCGAATGTAAAAGAAACCCGGGGAAAATGGGATATCGAGAGAAACAGGGAATTGATATCGATCGAAAAAAAGGGGTTCGATGGATCTGAGAAGGAAGGGGGGAAGTAAGCGAAACGTGAGTGGAAAATGCAATAAGGTTCTTTGCAGCAATAATATGTGATTCTCTTTTTTCCTTGAAATAAGAAACGAAATCAATATTGTAGCAGCTATTTGTGGAAATACAACGAAATTAAGCAAATGTAAACAAAAGATTCGACTTGCAATTAACCTGAGCGCTTATCCATATATTATTATTATTATTATTATTATTTGTTTTACAGAAAGTTTAACTTATGTATGACTTTAACAAACATTTGGTCAGCGAAATCGCATATTAGGAACCACGTAACTTAAATCAAGGGATTCCTGCATATTATAATGGAATGATCCCTAAGATCGAGACGTGGATTTATAGGTAGTAAGAGTTATGCTCTGCGAAAAATTCGCATAAATCGAAAAATCTAGCAAGCCTATATTGAAATTGCCATACATTGAAAAATTAGTCAAAGTCTAGAGAGAGATCCAACAATTGATTCACACGAGTTCTGAAAGAAATTGCAGGGTGGTTCATTCACTTGTGCACCACTACAAGGATCGCATTAGTTTGACACATGACGAGCATCTTAGAGAATCTCTCTCGCTCATATCAGAAACATCGCATATATCGAGAATTTTATTTTTTAAATAAAAGTCGAAATCGCAACGTTGCGAAATCGTTTGCGAAAACATTGTTGCAAAATCGCAACAGCAAAACCTCTCCAAAAATACAGGAAATTCGTACGCGTTGGAATGGAACCTCTTTCCCCTCCCTACCCGTCCTCCAGACACACACTCTCAAACACATATCTTTCAAGTATAAGAAAAGAAAGCTATCGTTTCTCCCTCCTCGGACCTATCCCCCCCCCGTCTTCTATTACTTTGTACCACTAGCTCCTAACTAATATTCCTACTACTTCTTCTTCTTCTTACCGAGATTCCTGTCACCCTCAAAGGTACCGCGAAGTGGCATGGTCAATGAGGGTTTTTGTGTGAAGGCACCCAAGTCCCTGGGGAAAACGAGCCTATTGGTGGCAGTCGCCCAAGATGGGCACAAAAGCAAAACGAGACCTCTGGGTATGAAAAAGAGAACTGCTAATTGTTGCCACCTATCGCAGGGGTCATCGACGAGAAAAGCAACAAGGATCTTGTGGCTAATCCTTCGCAACGGGGGACACTCACCTTGGTTACAGATATAACCCCCCTCTTTTTTCTTCATTCGCAAACAACTACCCCCACTATAAGCTACCTGCTGCAAACTCAACACGCAGTCGATACTATACTCACCTTATAGCTCGTCACGTTGTTGTGTTGGGATAGAAAGTGATCCGCAACGTAATCTTGGTGCAGGATTGCTAAAACGCATGTGACCTACATACCTACAAAATTTCATCATTGAAGAATGATGAAATGAAGGATGTACGCGCAGAGTTGAAAAGTTTCCGATGTTCGAATATTTTTAATAACTCTCAGTGTGCAACTAGTTTTATAACAATTTTTTAATCATCAAATATATTGGATGCATATTTTTGGTAATTATTCGACCAACATCTTGGTCAGTACAATGGCAGGTTAATACAGAGGTGTGCCGTTAGGGCGAGAGTTTTCCTCAAATGAATGCCGGATAAACAATCAGGTTTTACTATATTTTTTACTGTATATTTTTTTAACTAATATCAAAATAAAGAGATTTAAGACTTTGTTTCATTGTAATTTCTGAAGAAATCTTCGGTTAGTGTTAAGTTTTTATATGCAATTTCGCTAACATGCGACGATAAAATATTATTAGAAGCTCGTTGTCTTAGAGAAAAATTCACTATTATGCGATATTTTTAAATAAAGAAAATTATATCTATACCGGAACTAAATAAGCTATATACAGTACAAAGAAGTAAAAAATTATGTTTTGTTCAAATATACAGGGTGAACAAAAATCGCGTTTAACCCACAAGATCTCAAAGACATTCTCAATAAACGTAGTCTGTATTTACGCTGCAAAAATTTAACAAATTGCATAATTGTAGTATTACACAAGTATTATTACCTTTTTCAAATTGCTATATCAATCTCTCCAATATCTATTGTAAGTCGGCAACATCAAAAGAAACTTTTTTCTCTCATTCATTTTGTCGAAAAATACAATTTCAAGTGAAGTAGCCCACTTGAGGCTAATTCATTCAAGTTGCGAATTACTTCTGGTGCTGTGACTATAATACAATCGAGACAGGCCATAACGTAATTTGAGAAAGTGAACAACTCCAATAAAGACGAACTATGATTAAAAATTAAGAGCTAAAGATTATTAAAGAAAAATATCCACTCGCAAAAGTGAGAAGAATTGTGTCTAGGTGGTGAACAGAAATCGAAACAAAAAGTCAAAGATTTAGTGGAGCGAAGAAAAGGTCAAAAAAAACGAAAGCGAATTAAGAGTTTTTGGCGAATGGTGCTCGTTCGGTAATTGAATTGATTTTCCAAGAAAGATTAGTAGCGAATCGGAACCATTGGGTGGAAAGACAACCAACGAACAGGGGGCGTAACCAAATTACGCCAGCTCATCGATCGATCGATTCCGGGTTTTCCAACACACAGACAGACTGGATTAACCCAACAACAGAATAGAAAGAAGAAAAAATGAAAATAATACAACGAAAAGAATATAAAAAAAAACACAAAACACAAAACACCGGAAACAGTTGGTATCTGCGAAAAAGATGAAGGAACAATGGTTCTGCGTTGTGTTTTTTCTTCTACCAACAAAAACCCTCAAAGGCAAGACACACGGAGAAAACACTCTCCCACACAAACATACACACATATATATATATATATATATATATGTATGTATATATAAAGAGATAGGGAAAGAGAGTAAAAGCTTTGAGGGAGAGATGAAGTCAAGAAGAGTTTAATTCAGGGGAGACAATCTGCCTGTCTGTCTGTCTTGTTTCTCTCTTTCGGTGTCGAGAGAGAGAGAAGATGAACTTGGCCCTGCGAAGCGAAAAACGCTCCCTTGTGACGACGAAACATCATTACCGAAGCATTAGACAGATTTAGCGGAAAATGATGAGAGACGACCGATCCCCACCTTCGATCGCACTTATACCGTTATATATATATTTTTTATCGATAGCAAAGTGTCCCTCCGTTAACAGGAAAAAAATTCAGCAAAAATAAACCAACAGCAGCATTCGCGACATATTTATTAAACTCAAAGCAGAAAGTTAGATTACATATACTGTATAGATAATGATTATAAATGTTATTGTGCATGTATTAGGTTCTCAATTTCCGCGAGGGTTAGGAATTGTTCAGGGATTGGTTGTGAAAACTCTCATATTGCAACGTTGTAAAGCTACGTTGTAAAGCTCTATTATTCTCAGTTTCATCATTACAACATACGCGATGAAGTCAATAAGTTTCCAGAAAAAAATAAAATGAGATTTCAATTTTCCGAGATCTTTTGTACTCTCTTGTGAACTGTCATTACCGAAGCAGCCAAAAAAATATGCTCTAAAATCTTTTTTATTATTATTATATATATATTTTTGTAAGGTATGCACCACGTTCAAAATCCACGCAGTTTACTATAGCAACCAAGGTAAACAATAAAATCCACGGGATCTGGATTGTTCAAATTTGAAAATACCTACAACAATCGGCACATGCAGCACGTGCCAGCATGTGCGCCGCCGGTAGGTGGCGTATGTTACGTCAGAGAAATCATCTAATACGAGAATGAATTAAGCGCTTAAAATATGCCCTGTAGAAATGTAAATATGCTTTAAAAAACATGCCATATTCTCTTAAATTTGTTGATAAAATATAGATAACTGATATAAAATGATATAATAAAATTCAAAATGGATGTAAAATTTCCCAGGGGCTTGAAATTTTATAGCAGCAATTATTAATAATAAAAATAAATAATTTCAACTAAAAAACTAATTGTGATAATCACCATACACAGACACACACCTTGAAACTAGCTAGTTCTAAGCCAGTCCCCCGCTTGATTAGAGGGTTTGCTCCGCCACTGTGAACGTGTGAGTAATAGCGCTGTCGTGACCGAAAAAGCTACAGACTTTAAAATTTTCACATAGTTCTCAATTTAGTTTTTATACGTTCATCAGGATAGCATTTTCACATATTGATATCAACACTAAATCGTAACAGACGCTCAACACGAGCCACTATTATTCATTCTCGGGGCCTTACACCTTAAAGTAAATGCTGTATCTTTCATTCAAGCTTCCCTGAAAACAAAATCCTTAATATCATGGTGATGTCTCCCTGAAATTACTAGGTTATACTGTTATGTGAATTAATCTCCGCTACACACAACAACCAATTTCCAAGATCTTTTTTGCAGGATGATGATGATGATTACCTTAAAAAAAGCAGCTCGGGAACGAAAGACTGGCCAATCGGCAATTTTCACGGCTGATGAGCAAAGCTACCGAGTAGGGAGTCTTTGAACGAGTGGGTTTTCGAAACTTAGACCCGGTCGTCCGAACGTCACTGCTTGTTTCTCTAATCGGATTAATGGCTGGACGCTCCCACCCACGCAAAAGGGACACGACCCGCCGTTTCATCATTTTTCCTAAACTAAATTGGAATTGAACGAACCTACATTAAACCTTCTCATCTCTGCAACAAATAGATACCGGTACACGAGTGTTTTCAAAAATGTGTTTTTTTTTACAATCAATATAGACAGTGCTGGAGAAATATATTTAGAACTCAGAACGTTGTACACCTACCAATGTCAAACAACAAACGTTTTAGAGACATGTAAAACTGTTTTACATCGTTCAACGACAATGAATTTTGCTTACGTTCGTTGATGCAGTTCGAGAATACGAGTATATGATAGTTAGATTTGTAGCATTTACCATTACAAAAACTATACACTTTGTTATAGTAAATTTTATACCTGGTTTATGCTATGTTGTAATACTTTATATTTAGTTATTTTTTTTTACAGTTAAGTAGAAACTTTAATAATTACTTCAATCCTCCAAATTCTAATAACAACTACTGATGTAGCAACAGCAAAACAGGAACCAAGTTAAATGTCTTCTTGAAAACCAAACCGCGCCAGGAGGTGACGAATGGGGTTCAACACACATACGTCGCCCAAAACTCAAATTGCAGAAACTGCATTTTCACAAATCCTCCTCCCCCCTCCCACACATACATATATAGCCTACCTATAAACCAACATACATATAAACATATATTGTCACAGTGCGTTATCGCATTCACGCTTGGCCATCCCTGGCTCCATTTGCTCCTCCACATTAGGGCCGAAAACGCGCGTGGGCGGTACTCTTTACCCCCCACCCCCTTTCATTCACCCTAGCCCCACCATCATAGTCCATCCGTCTGTGTGTGTGTGTGTCCGTCCGATGATATTTTCGGACGCTGCGCGAGAGATAAGACTCTTCGCGTGTGCACGAGCTCCATTCGCACGTCGGAGCCAATGGAGTGCGTGCGTCGCGGTCGGATGACCAACCCCCGTCGTAACACATTGGCGAACTGATATCACCGAGGGGTTTATATTCACAGGCTTTTGGACGATATCGTTGGTTTCGATCTCAGTGACGAGTTGACTCGTCGTCATCGTTGACTTTTCGATGATAACAGCAAGATGGAATGAGGAGTAGGTGGAAGAAGAAGAAGAAGATGAAGAAAAAGAGAGAAAGTAACGACCGAGACTTTCTGAATGCGATCGTAAATCGTGAGTTAGTAAAAGAAGTGAAAAAAATAAAATGTTTTTTTTTCCATGAAAATGTTTCTTTGATAAGAAAGTTGCAGATATTTGCCGCAGTCAACTCACAAAACTGATATTTTTGCCAACAGTCAAAAAGATATGGACCAACCTTACGATATTTGAAAAAATCCTCTGAAGCAACTTTATAAAAATAAACTAAAAATAAATGTTGACAAACAAAACGCCGTCATAGAATGGACTCAGATATTTGAAAATAATTTATCAAAAGCCCACAGTTCAACATCAAAATATTGACATTCAGTATAAAGATTGTGTCAAATTCATACACAAATACCAACATTTTATCCGTCAGTTAAAGAGTAGAGTGATATTACTTGAAACATAAAGACAATCCTTTATCTCAATACGTAAATTTAAATAAAATTAATTTTGCCAAAGTGTTACTAGCGCTTTGGAGTTAAATGCGCATTGTCTAGTTTTCGAATTTGAATTTAACTCACATAATTATATCAATGTCACTTTATCACTAACTCGGAAAAAAACTATCAATTAACGGGCACACATCTAGCCTGGGCTAGTTAAAAAGCTTTTACGTTGAAAATACTAACTTTGAAATTTCGCGCTTTTCACTCTCATTGGGTGGTTCTCTGAGCCAATAAGGTTTGTAATCGGGTGTCAGAAACATAGCAAATTATTATAGGTAATTTGTTTACTATTACCAAAGTACAAGTTGGTACAACTACAAGTTATAAAGACTTTTTTTTTTATTAAAAAAACTGGCACCCTAAAATCTTTGACCAATGTTAAATATACAGGAGCACCAACAAATTGACTGAAATTATGTTTGTATGTTTGTTTGTTTGTATGTATGTATGTTTGCATGTTTGTATATCTGTCACACAAAAATCAATTTTTTTTTAGGTGCATGTGCAGGTGCAAAAAAGTGCAAGTGCTAAATTATTACTCTCAATATAATACACTAGAATGACGTCATATTGCCAGGCAACATTAGCTAAAATGTTTCCGTTATTGTTGACGAGCATATAGCTAGTATGATATATTTAGCATAATTTATAGTCTACTTATCACGTGATTCCCCTGTATCAGAAAATTATTTTTCTTTTCTTTCGAAAACATGACTGTGCACTTCTGCCATTCAGATTCTAAAACTGTACAACACAATAAAATAATTTATTTTCCACAGGTATACAAATTAAAATTCCGTCTGATAAACTGATTTGTTAGTGAATAACATTTCATTTGCATGATTTTGTAGAATCCACGCAATATTATAATACAACAGTTGATGTAATCAATTTCAGTTTAGTAACTAGCGCAGTGCTAAGTTCTATATAATCAATTAGCTAAATGCTAATTTCTATTTATAACTATTTTTGCCATGAAAGCATTCTTTAGTAGCAACACTTTTAATACTTTTCTTATCCATTCAACCATAAAATTTTCATATACTCTATAGCCATTTCCATATCAACACGAATGATAATAATAATATTTGGCGACCTTTTAGCACGACTTTTCAAAATTTCGATTCATTCAACCGCTAGTGAGTGCGCGCTTTCCCCCAAAATTCGGGTCAACGCCCACCTCGGTTTGACGCCAAAGGTCAAACAAAGGTCAGCGAAATAACAGCAAACTGGCGCATCGACCAAACTTTCACAAGCAGCGGAATTCTCGTTTAACGCGAGTTCGAACCCGGTATTAATGATGGTCACGACAACAGGGTCACAATAACATCCATCCATACATTACATATTACATACACCCGCGTTCCCATTTTCAAAAACACACACCACTTCCATAGTATCTCCTACTGAACTTTCTCCACATCCTCCCCTTCCCCCGTCCTTCCAAACGCGCAATTCCCTTCATTCGTCATCGCACCATTAATGATGATGATGCATTCCGCAACAACTCTTCCAACTTCTATTATAACACCGGAATGCGGCAGAATGACGAAGCAAAGAGTGAGTTTGAAAGAGAGATTGCAAAAAAAAGGGGGGGGGGAGAAAGGGAAGAGGAGGAGTAAGTAAATGAACAGAGAGGCAAAACGGGGGAGGGTGCGTAGGAAAAGGCAAAGCCGCCCCCGCATAATAGAGAAAAGGGGATGAGGTCACGACTGCGAGATTCATCTGGCGCTTATTAGTCCTGCGCGGCGAGAGATAAACTATCTGCTTGCTACGAAGGAGGGTTTTAGGGAAAGGTGGGGGTATAGACAGAAGGGGGAAGAGCCTCATTACTCGCTGCTAGGACGACCCAACCAAGGGTGGTGGTGGGTAGCAGTACTAGTAGTAATACTAGTAGTAATAGTAGTAGTAGTAGAAGTAGTGGTAGCAGCAGTAGTGGTAGCAGAGCAGCAGTAGTGGTAGCAGAGCAGCAGCAACAGTAGTAATAGCAGTGGTAGCAACAACGGCAACAGTAGTAGTAGTTCTAACACTACTACTACGACTACTAGTAGTGCGTGTACTATTCCTACTACTACTACTAGTATTAATAGTAGTAGGGGCCAGTAAAAGCGAAGCGCGTGCGCAGTGGCGCGAAAGAGAATCGGAGCGGAATTAAGTGTGCGCCGAATTTTCATGGAATTCGCCGCTCCTCACTCTCACTCTCTCTCTCTCTCGTTCTTTCTATTTTTTTCTCTTTCTTTCGCCTTAATGGTTATGGGTGAATTTGCGAAGGAGACAATAATTTTTCACTCTTTTGTCATATTCGCCGTGTCGTTAATTTTTACCGCCCTCTCTCTCTCCCTTTTCCTACTACCTCATCTTATTTTTTCATTTTATCACCCTAAAATTTTCTTCTCGACTCTTAGCCCTGCTGATGCTTTTTCGTCTTTTGCTATTATAAACACTAACAGTAATAATATGTTGTTTTTGTTTGTTTTTTTATATACAAGTACCAACTTTCAAGATGGTGCGTGCAAAAATAAAATGGTAAAAAACAAAACAAACAACAACATACCCAAACATTTTTCAGTTAAACATTTTTTCGCACGATCTAAAAGAAAAATAACAAAAATAAAACAAATCTTTTAAAACTTATGAAAACCTTAAACCTGGGTTTCAACAAGATACGAAACAATCGTTTATGAAAAAAATGTGTAAACTATCTTATAAAAGATGCTGAAATTTTTCATGTTCAATCCTTCAATTGAAATGTTCCAGAAGTTCAAATGACACTATACAGGTGAATAACAAATTAATATCGCCAAACGCCGATACATAAAATTATACAGTATATTGGGTATACTGTATATAAAATAAATAAAAGTGACATAAAATGTAATATAAGAAAGTGTAAAGTTTTTTAAATAATTAAATGTTACGCTTCAAATGCAATAGGCCTATGTTTTAATAAAAATTACAAAGTCATATACTGATAAAAATACCAACAAACGTAACACAAACATCAACTAAACGCAAGATAACTAAAGTTTTATTTTAACTAAATCAAACTACAAAGTTTGTTTAATTTTTTAAATTGTTTAATGTGTATAGTATTCAAAACTATAAATAAATAAATATAATATTATACACACATATCGCTGATTCTGTGATTAAAACATTGGTAGAACCAAAGCTCCGCCACCAGAGAGCTTCACTGCGTCATAGATTTGTATTGCTGGAAAGCTAAGTTTCATCATAGTTAGCAAAACTTATAAAAGTCGGTTTAAATTAAATTTGTGATAAACTAAACGTGTAATAAAAAATCCATGTATGAAAAAAAATAAACTAAATAACAAAAAAATTTAAGCATATTAAAATGCTAAAATGGAACGAAAACTACCAGCATTTCCCTCAACTCCAGTGCGAAAAAATAAAAAATAATCAAGATTTCTGTTCTTATCATTTCCATTAATTCTTTATATTGAAGCTCAGTTAACCCAAAGAAACAAAAAAAAAATAAACCCCCCCAAAAAAACAGACAACACGTTCAGCTTTTTTCTTGTTTTTGTTTTTCTCCTTTGCACCATTAAAAATTCCATTACCCGAGCAAGTTTTCCACTCGGCGGAACTCGATAGCGTCGAAAGGATTGCGGCGTTCAAAATGAAAGCAAAAAAATAAAAAACAACAAGCAAGTGAGAAGATGAGACTTACACACACACACACACACACACACACACAAAATAAAATAGGTAGGGGTAGAGTCTATTTTCTCCCGCCTCTTTCACCAATTCATCCAATCGAGATGAAGAAGAAACTTGCAGTGCTAAGCGAACGGATGCGACCAAAAAATCCCTCTCCATTTTTGCACACAGAACACTCCCCACCCCCTTGTACTTCCACCCTCTGTTTCCTTATTTTTTAGCAACGTACCCACACACACAAAGACAGTCACCCAAACACCCACGCCTACCAATGCAACAACATGCGCAAATTGGCGCTCCGAGGCACACCACAACAAGACAACGGCGACGACCATTACATTTTTTCTTTCATTTTGATACGCTGTCGACACATTAAATTGCCCTGCGAGATAATTTCGCCAATATGCGATTTTATACAAATGCAATGCCATTTTGCTACAAAAGTAACTGAAAACTGGTTATCGGTTGCAAGTTTTGTCATTTCTTGAAAACTTTGGTACATACAAATTTTTATTTAAACAACGTCTGAGAAGAACTAAATAAACTTAACACTCGCATAAACTGAATCCCATTTTCACGGGTTTGAATATACCCATTAACACTGCATTACATATCATTCAAGTAAATATCACTTTTTTTTAATAGACTACGTCTACTCAACAGCGTTCGGAACATCAAATACAAAAAAAAAAAATTGGGGGGAGAAAAAGATAATGGGGGTAAAAATGTAATGCGTGGGTGGACGATGACAACGATAGGCCTATGTGGTGAAAAAGAGAATACAATGCACCAGAGAAAAAAGGTCGGCTTCATTAGAAGAGATGCCGTGTAGGCTTTTCAGAAGGATTTCATGGGCGCGTGAACGTTTTGTTGTCAAAGCGTAGGAATAAAGGAGATAGAAAGAAAACGCGCGAACAAGTGATATATACATATATAAATTTATATATACCGCATATAGCCTATATGATAGATATAATGTAGTAAAAAGAAGGCGATTGACGATAAAAAGTAAGTATCTAGCATCCATCCTGTTGTGAAATAATAGATTTAACTGGTTTTCTATATATGTGTTTGTTTGTT
>JAQIWH010001910.1:0-27867 GCA_034695005.1 Cryptops parisi
GTTAGAGTATTTATTTTTTATTTCGTTTCGTTTCGTTTCGGTTGTTTCTATAGAAACATAACTGGTGAGGAGGAGGAAGAAAAGGAGCAGGAGGAGGAAGATCTTTGTATTTTATAACAATTAGATATACATATGTACATTTTATGTATAGTTTACTAGTTCATCTGAGTAACCAGTCAAACATAGTTTAACCGCGTATCCCCTGATTTTTGTGTATCCATCCGAATAAACACTGAACACAAATCAACAAAAATACTTTTCCACGTGTTTGTTTTAAACAGTTTTAAAATTTTGGTTACACCACACCATGTTAAAAAATTCACTAATCACTTGTTTTCGTTAATTAACACTATTTTAAGCTATCGAAATTTCATTACAGCCTTGCTTTAGCATTTTTTTCCGTTCATATATTTACATTTAAAGTAGATGTACATTAAATTACGTACAAAAAACGTCGATATACATTAAATTACTACTGTTTATTTAAACATGAGAAAATAATAATATTCTATACTCACCTGAAAAAAATTTAAATTTTTCTTTTACATTTGAATCCTAATTTTAATTCTCTTTTACCAGGTACCAAAAAGAAATTGTGAACCTTCCAGAACGGTTTCCCAGCAGATCCAATTACCCAAGTCAACTTTTCGTATTTGCTTTAGTTCAAGCGCAAAGGTTTTCGTTCATTGATCTTAACGCAAGAACAGCTCTACGTTCTCTGTAGTCTAATACTTTTTCTAGCGATTTTTAACTTCTTCTTTTTTATCAAACAAGAATTTTCTTTTAACTCTTGTGATATTTCCCAACAGTGAATACCAAGTAATTATGAGTGAACTTTACTCCCACGAGCGTCTGACTAACTTGTCACAACATTATATTACCTACGACACACATTTGATCTCACTGGAATCAATCACGAAGAATGTCTATGAGATAGTCTAACACATGCCATGTTTCCTGAAACATTTTTCCTATGTCAACAAATTGCCAATATTGTTTGAAATTAGACTTAAATTGCTTCATATTTTATATTTTCTTATATTTCGAAATTTTTCATAAAAATGAGTGTTTCTCACACACACACTTTCACCACAACAACGTCAAATAGTCAAGAAATAAACATAAATTATTGTTTGTTGGTGCTGAATTGTGCTTGATGTTCAAGATTTTATTTCTGCATACCACCACACTAACTGTGTTGGGTCGCTCAGAGTTGTCATTTTTTAAAATGATTGACTGCAGCGCCACTGCGGCTCTGACACAAAAATCTTACATAATCTGTTAGATAATTTTTTTAAATTTTAATATCCTGAAACATGTTTTTTGCTTTTGTAAAAACTATTGTTTTTCTAAAAACTTTGTTAATGAAGATTAGTTTTTGTTATTGACTAAATTGACACAATTCGTAATAAGTAGAACTGTGTTTTTTTATAAAGTTATTTAATATAACTAAAAAAAAATAAACTAAAAAAACTTTAAGTTATCGAATTCATGTAGGTAGAAAAACCGAAAAATTTTAAGTTTTAAGTTAAGAAAAGATTTTTGAAAATTTAAAAAAAAAAAGTTTTTAAATTAAAACACGATTGATTTTTTCCTTACAAAAATTCTAAGAAAAACTTTTCCTGATGTTATCATTGAATCATAAAGAAGTTCAATTATTCATGCGAATTTAATGAGCTTAACTCATTATTGATTTCAACGTCAATTTCTAAAAACTTGACTGTAGACTTTGGAAGAAAAATCACCGAAATTGCTCAATAAGACGAGTAATTTTTTTTTTAAAAAAAAGTCAAATAAAACTTTCAAAAGAAACTATGTCTCAGAATAACAAAATTGTGTGCTGTTTGGTGGAATCTTTTGTATGCAACAACAAAGTGTGGTTTAGTTGAATTTCACAACAACAACAAAAAACTGTTTCTTTGTGAACTTGGGTGCCTCGAAGCTGGGGTTGCATTCTCTAAGCGGATTATTTGACAACAAGAAAACAGACTAGAAAAACGACGGTGGTACTAGACGAAAAAACAGCAAATCCTTATCCTTATTCAACGACAACAAGCACCAGCAAATGTATTCACAAAGTTGGTTCACGTAGTAAACCAATCAGAACAGTCTCTTTCAAATACAGTGTGTGTAAAAAAACATGGCGTTTTGAATTAAAGAAAACAAATTTGTTTCCTGTTTTTCTCTTATAATAAAATATTTAAAAAAAAGGAAATGATAAAAGTTATTAGCTAAACAATGAACAGTTTTTTTAAAGGCTTGAAACTAGGAGTATAGTGTTGATAAATTTTAAGAAAACTTCCAATTTTAAAATTAATTTAAAATAATTTTTCAGAAAAACGATTGATTACTGTAAACTATTTTTATATTTCAAAATTGTTTAAATTAAACATTTTAAGAATTATTTGGTTATAAGTGAGACACGGGTTTAAAATCACAATGTGCAAGCAATAGTATGAGCATGTTACAGAAATCTTGAATAAAATATTATAAAATAAAAAAATATTTTTAAAAAATAGTTAAATTTAACAAAAATTTATTATTATAATCTATGAATATTAAGCTTATTTTAATAAGAAGATTAACAAATATAAGCATTTCAACACCCACTTTCCATTTTATCTTAAATTTTTACGTAACTTTCAGAAAGTGAGAAAAGTATTAGAAAAGCCAGAAGCAATATAATTACGTCAAAGACACATCTTTCAAACTTTCTAACAGGATTACTTAATTTTTTGTTAATGAAAACAGCCCTTAGAGAATTCAAAAAACATTAACGTTTGTAACAAAAAACAAAATGCACAAATTGCACCCAATTAGTGATTTTTTAACTATTATAATTTTTTAGTATTAACTTCTACATTGTTATCTTATATTCATTATCTGAAGCCCATGTTTCCCTCTGGGTGAAACTAATACAAACATAAACAAATGATAATTTTTGTTAACTGTCACTTGTTAATAACAGCTTATTACGGTACGAGAAAGTGTTTGAAAGAGTGTGAAAAATACTTGATCTCTGATCAATCACGAGCCAATCGTTTGGATGATGAACCACATTTTTATTTATCGAATAAACTTTTTATTAATTTTTCATTTCATTGTGTATTGTATATTTTCATGAATGCCCCGAAAAACTAATTCTACAATAGTTAAGACAACAAAAGTAGGTTACAATTCACAATATATCATAACGGTCAATAAATCTCACCACAATAGACGATATCACTGTTCACACAAAAAAAGGATATCAAATGATGGTGGATAATGCACTCGAACCTTTTATTACAATGGTACCAAAGTCCAGTGTGAA
Organism: Cryptops parisi; assembly: GCA_034695005.1. NCBI lineage: Eukaryota > Metazoa > Arthropoda > Chilopoda > Scolopendromorpha > Cryptopidae > Cryptops > Cryptops parisi. Next base: position 3,314 of record JAQIWH010001910.1, read on the forward strand.
AATATCTTTACTTCTCCATCAAACACACACACACACACACACACACACACACACAATGGACTTTCGAAGTAGAGAACAGGTGCTCGGCTTATCACTCTTTCAGCACGTTCCACTCATAAAACCCCCATCAAACGCAGATTGGTACCTCCATTGATTTTATTTCACACACAACGATACGATAAGGGAAAAGCAAATAAAAATCGACCGTATGAATTTTTACACTCGCCTTTAACCTAACACTTTTAACACCCACTTGGATCGGATTAGTACTTCCAGTTATTACTTCTGAAAGCATTAAATTCTAAATGGCAAATCATATGTTTTGATAGCACGAACATGTAATATACTCGGTCAAGATTGGTCAATAGTTTGCTTGAGTTGTTTTTTTTGTTGTTTTTTTTCACTAAAATTGTTGAAAAACACGAAATCTTTGTCGACGTAAACAATTTTTTTGTGTACACTTCATAGCATTTAAGGTCTTCAATATTCCAAAATGAACTACATATGTAGATTGTGTATATTTTTTACAAGAACTTTTAAATGTGAATAAAAATTTCATTGCCTGAAAAAAAAAACCATCTAAGTTTTTATTTTTGGGTTACTTTTGTTACTTTTCCTTATTGTGTAGGAAGGTGGCAATGAAAGTGTAGCTTTGCATTTGTTGGTCTTTGGGGGTTTGTGCCTAGCATCTAGAAATGCAACTGCACCTACTAGGGAATTTAGGTCTTTACAGTGGTCCCTAGAGGCACTTTCAACAACGTAAAACCCATGTGCAAAAAAAATAAAAAATCATAATATCACAAGAAACTCTCAGATGTTACTCACGGTACCTTGTCACTGGTTTACTATGGCAAATCATCCCTGCATAAAGAGCGAAGTGACTTGGCACACCACGTATCACCAACATTTTTACATCTTAAAAAACAGTGGCTTAAATATTTTATCTGTAGTTAAAAAATCTCGTAAAATTATATACACAGGTAGTTTAAAAGTGACAAAAGTTTATATGTTATGTAAAGATAATAAATATGTTCAAGCATATTAATGACAATAATTAAATATTCGACCTATGTTACAAGTATGCTGTATACGAAAAATACATTAATAATAAGCAATCAATTGAAGGGCTTCGGGTAGCATGATAATTAGCCACACTTTAAAAAAAATAACATTTTTCACATCGAACTGTTTCTCAGTACTGTTAACTTGTTACTTCTAGTATTTTCCAGAAACTGACAGCATAATATAGAGAACCACTTTGTTATTCAGTATGGTACTCTATGGTATTTTTCACCAGTAAAAGGGGTCTCCTGAATAATTTAAAAAATGTGGCTTACCACTATGCTGCCGAAAACCGCATACAATTAATATAGTAATTCTATTTTTCTTTAATTTTTAATGATTAAATTTATATATATGCGTTGTTTTTTACATTGGACTTATGCGATTTATATTTATGCAAAGAACTTACGCGTTTCTCGTTTTATGCGTTTTTGGTACATTGAACTATACACTATGTTTTCATAAACGACGGTAGATGTCAGTATACGTTCAATTTTCTGTTAGCTCACAAACTCACTCACTCACAAGTGATGCTAAGTATAAAGTGTATGAAAAATAATAAAACTGGTTCGGAAAATTAACTAATCAGGTTACTTGTCTAGTCCAAGCTTGCCGGATTAGTGAGGTCCAAGTTGTTTATATAGTGTATATTAAAAAAAAATTAAATAAACGTAACATCATAAATAACACGATACCAAAAATAAAAAAAGGTTATACTTTATCGACAACCTTACGAATATAATCCCATTTTTATTATCAAACTAAGTGGTTTTATATTTTATCAACATCGAACATATACTTAATCCCAATTTTTTTTCTTCTTTACGGCAGAAAAAAAAATATCACCTACCACATTTCTTGCACGTCAATGATGCAGAAACATTACAGCAAGTTGTCATTAAAGCGAGCCTCATGGAGCTCACTTTTAATCTCCAAGATTAGTAGACGAAGGTGAACTAGCAAATATTTACCCCCTTACAGAAGCTGTTCACCGCTAATGCTAAACCCCTTTGCTCTTTCACCATCTTTTAGGGGGAGTTTTACACCAACTGATCCTCTATTTTTATAAGACGAAAAGCAAAAGAAAAAAAAGTTCCTAATAGACTCGCTTAACGACGTTCGTGTGGTGGTGAAGAAACTTGCCTTCACACGTCAAAAGCAAGAAACGAGCCATTAGTTTAGCAAGGCAAAGCCTGAGAAAATTATATATAAAAAAGAGGAAGCAAAACGAAAACCTAGAGGTTTGTGCCTTACCTTGGCAGTCGGCAGTGTTATAGTCATCTGTCACCCAAGGCACGTTGTCGCTTGCTGCATGTTTCTACTTTGTCAACTCGAGCTTCTTGTCGATATCCATTCTTTCTACAAAAAAGAGGAGAGAATATTCTTTTAATTTTTAGGCGCTCATCATCTCTACAGAGTAATGTAAAGTCATTAATCATTGGATAGTGCAAGTTTTTCATGTACTACCTAAACATTTGAGCCATATATGTATATATATATATATATATATAAAAAAGATATAATTTATGTAGAAGATTTTGTGAAACTTAGGATATTAAAAAAATTTGAAGTGTTACATAAAATTTTTATGATATACGTATATATCATGTTAAAAATATATATAATTTACGTATAACATTACAAAATTTAGAAAATAAAACAAATGGTAAAGTGTAACAAAAATTCTGAATATGTTCTATACATTAATTTTTATGCGCTTTATATCAGAATTGAACGTATACTGGCATCTATAGATGTTTATGATAATATATTCTTATAATCTAATGTAACAAAATTTGCATAAATCGCATTGAAAATTGCAGAACTCAGAAATGAAATTTCTGAAAACTCGCATAAATCGCATATCTTACTCAAAGATCACAATCTAAATTAGCATAAATCAAAATTTGCTTAAAGTAAAACTATGTGTAAACCGTATTCTTAAAATAAACATTTTTAATGTAAGACCTACTTGTTATATATGTTACCGGCAATGTATAGAATTCAAGCAATGTCTAGCCGTTTGTCGCAAAGTATGAAATATCGCCTTGTAGCTATACAACTATTGTATAACAATTTTTATTAAACTTAAATTTTAAATTTTAACAACTGTTCAGGTAAGATAAGGATAGTTAACAATATTTTTCTATAAAAACATTTTATACAGTAACTATATTTAGGCCCAAGTTTAAACGTAATTTTGCTTAACGTAACTATTCCAATGTTTATTTCATATATTGCTTAAATCAGGCTTGACATTCTATAGAATGCCTGGATTTTATATATTTCCGGTAACATAATACATTTTTAATGAAACACATCTTTTACAACAAATTTGTTTTAATATTTATATGTTCAGTGTATTTAACATGTGAAAATTGTTTTCCACGTTTACATTACACAAACAAGACATTATTTTGTAACAAAAAATAATATTAAAAAAAATGTAAAATAAAGAAAGTATATAATATTTTATAATTTTAACAAACAATGTATACATTTATTTTAAGTTGAATTTTTTATGTGCTATTATATTTTTTAAACAAATTTACTCAAAAAATAATTTCCTAAATTGTAACCTACCAAAATGTAATGACACAATCAAACTGACCTTTTTTTGATTGGTGACAAAAATATTTTTTTACACCTTTCAGATAGGACGTATATCGTGGTTTGTCATCGATCGAACCATCGTCACACACATTCTATCAAAATAACATATTACCAAACGACAGTGATAGTTTTTCCTTTTCTCTGGGGTATCGTTTCATTTATTTCACTTTTTTTTGCATGAAAGATGCAATTTACAAAAAAAAAGTCTCACAAAATGTTTCGGCAGTAAAAATGAAGTGCCATTAATATATTTACTGCGAAAAAAGCCAATAAACTGACAAGACTTTGATTTGGTATAACAACAGAGGTGTTTTCAAAAGATATTTGTGACCATTATACAATGTAAATTTTATGATGGCAATTTTGTCGGAAATTCGATTTTCTAAAAAAAAACGAATCAACTTCTTGTGATACAAAAAACAATCACCGATTTAACTAAACAGTGTTGTTTCATAAATTGCTTATATAAAGTCTGAAATTTGTTTATAAATGTGATATTTCAATTGTAGTTATCTACCCTGTATATACAGTATTATATCTAACAAAAATAACTGCTTTTTAATATCAATTAATCAGTAATGCATTCGATATACAAATATTTCTTGGAATTCCTAGTTAAAATGTGAAATTTATTAAGGTCTCCTACCACACACGCAATTTTAGGAGTAGCAGATAAAGCAAATTTATGGACAACTGTGACGTCAGCTTCTTGCCAACTAGTTATTGGTTGGACAAGAAACTAACATCACAATCGTTCACAAATTTTTCTACTTACCACAACAAATATTGTCAAGAGAACTTAAAAAAATACAAATTTTTTAAAAATTATTGTAACTATTTACAGTAACTTCATAGATCAAAAAATAATATATTTTTATATATAAAAAAAGTTTTTAAAAATAGTACATTAAAAGCCAACTTTCAGGCGGTCAATTACGAACATTGCAGTAAAGCTACTCTATGTTTTGTTGAATAAGAGCATTTTGGGATAAAAATTTCTAACAAATTTACAAAAGATAAATTTATTTAATTATGCATAATTATAAATAGTTAACAATTATAATGTATTGAAATTAAATCTGAACAAAACAGATATATTTTTTTTTCACTTCACGAAATCCTTGTCCGTGCAACAACAATAATAAAAAAATTAACTATAGTAGAACTGAATGCATAATAAATAAACCTAAAATACAAAACCAGAAAAGAAAAATCTCTCATGGGGATTCCAGGCTATCACAGAGGTGAAAGTGGAAAGTATTACAACTTTTTCTAAATTGTCTTTAAAGAAAAATAAAAAGGAATATTATACCTTTCCATTACTGCGGACGACAAATTCGGAAGCACCCTCCTCCCCTCCCACTCCCAAACAAAAAGAAAAAATGAAAAGCTGTACAATTATTATGACTTCTATAAAATAAAAGAAAAAAATATTACCTTACATAGATATTCTTTGTGTTACAACGAAAATGTATCCTTTGAAAGTGACATGGTCAGTCGTTAGGGAATTGGAGGTCGGAACAAATGTGACATTTTGACAAATGTTCTAAAGCTATAGTGGACCAGAAGACTTCAAATTGTCTTTTGTATCCACGCTTATTTCTCGATTTCCAACCGAGATAATAACTTTGGATTCCTCAATTTCAGACCAATTTCGCTACCTCACGTTTTTATAGATGTGTGAAAAATCATTCCTTTTCTGCTCCATTTCTTTAGGCTAGCAATTTTAAAATGTGAGTGGGGGAGGGGGAGAAGAAGAATCACTAACATGAATTTTTACACCTTCCCATGAATAAGAAATATTCTTCATTTAAGTCTTTGTGATGTTATTTCGTTGACTGTTAAATAGCTGCTGAAAATCTGTGCAACTTAACACTAGGTTACTGTAAACTTATTTCAAATAAAAGCAAGTACATTAAAATGCTTTTTAAGCATATTCTTTATATATTGTCATATACAGATATGATGTATGTGCATACATAACACAAGGAATCCATTTTATTTTTGCATGTTTCGATTTATGCGAATTTCAATTTATACGAATTAAAATTTATGCGATCGTTGCGACCAAACCCAAATACCTACCCTGCGATCGTTGAGTAATCAATATCCAATTTATGCTGTTTTGAGTAATTTCATTTTTAATTTTTTGCAATTTTTGATTTATTTATTAATGTATGCGGTTTTTGATGTATGCGAAGAACTTATGCAGTTCTTATTTTATGCGTTTTTTGGTACATTGGACTATACAGTATGTTCTAGTAAATGACTTATATGACAGTATAAGTTTGATTTCCAGCTCATTCACAAACTCACTCACTCACAATTAAAAATTATATAAAGATATAACAACTGCATTCCAAGCAAAATCTTTGTATCATATCTACACATCTAATTCTCATTGAAATTTTTTGATTTTAAGTCGTAGATCAATATATTGGCGTTTTCTGTGTAATTGTGTGAACAACCAATCAAAACGTTCTGTTTGTTTGTTTTTTGCACCAAAATTTCTCTTGCAAGTCACGCGACAAAACAAAACTTTTCTTGGTTTAAGACAGATTGTGATGTTCACTTAATAAATGTGTTTTTTTTTTATGATGCCGTTTATTTTATTTCTCTATAGATTCTACATTAAGGAAGGGTAGGTTTTCCTAACCCATCCGGAAATGTGAAATTCCCGGATGTTGTCACTATAAATCAATAAGATTAAAAAGGATAACTTCATGACACGAGAAGGATATAGCAAATAAATAAGTCGTATTTACAAAATATAACTATATCAACACTTTTATAATAATTATGTTGTTGTAATAATAAATAAATAATACGGTTTACATTGCATATAATCCCATTTTGTCATTAGATGTAGTCACAAAAGTGCTAACATTTTGCTGATTTCAAAATATAAGTTATACTCAAATCTGATATGATATAAAGGATACCTTAAAATGTTGAATCGATATTAATGTTTTTTACATGTATACTAGTGTTATTTTACTACATCAATTATTATATCGATATTATTCAGTTGAGATTTAGTGATTACTATATAGTAACAAAATCGCAAATTATCAAAACTAAAGGTCCGAATGCGTTAAATTCCTGCTCATTTAACATTCGGAAAACTGGGAATATTTCTAATTAAAGGGCTCGGTGCAGTAACCGTTCAACTCCACTTATTACCGAAAATCTTTTTTTTTTCAATAGCGTTTCAAAATTTTGCGTCATTTGCTGCAAGAAACATGCCAATTTGACGATCATATACTAATATATTATTATAGATGGCGCTGACAGTCACTGTTGGGTGCGTAAGCCAAGTTAGCTTCACAGCTGTCCGGTAGCTCTTTATTATCTGTTGTGTACTGATTTTTAGAACAAACAAGACAGTTTCATTTCACATTTTTTTCAATGTAAAAATAAATATTGGTACTCTTACAAGCTATTAACAAAAACACAACCAAATTGGCTTGATTTCAAAATTTTTCAAATTTTCAATTTTCTAATAGAAAAAAAATAGTGTAAGTTTTGTATTATTTTTTTATCAATGCAACGTTTGTATACTTTAGATTTAAGGTGCAATAATAATTTTAAAATATAATTCACAATAATATATTTCAAAGTATAATTTACAGATATAAATGAGTATTGTGAACAATGAAAGCAGTTTTCATGTAATAAAAAATTTAGCATATCCAAAAATGTATTTAACATTTTTAAATCCACCAAAAAAAAGTTTACACTTGGTATAGAAGAACAAAATTATTCGTGCCATCTGTTACTATAATTTACATTATCTCACTGACGTTGGTAGAGCGCCAAGTTTTTACATGATCAAGATCTTCATTTAACATTCATGTAGGACATTCGGATTAAAAAAAAATAATAGATCCATAACACAAAACTATGATAAAAAATTATCACAGATTTATAAAGTTTTGTGCAAAAGAAAAAAGAGCTATATATGGAAAATGCTCCCAATAGATCAAAACCATTGATAACGTTTAGCATGTTGCCGATCTCCATAAGGCAGATAATTAGAGTAAATTTCCCTTCAAAATTGACGTATCTTTTAGAGAATCTGCTGACAAGATATCAAGTGTCTCGTGAATTATTTAATGGTGTGTCTGGTATCAGTGCCGATAACCTATCATCAGTTGGCGCTAACGCCATTGGCAACGAATTTGTTCACTGCTGAGCGAGAAACGAACCATAAATTTTATTTTGTTACTCAATTCTTGTCACGTAGTGAAACTCATCTTTTGCTTGAATGAATGAGTCCGAAAGTATGTTCCAAAGCAGAAAGTTTAGCGAAGAATTTCAATCAGGAAATGCAAATCAATAGTGGATCACAGTGGTGGATGAAAACGTATTCGTATGACGACCAATCGATAAGAAGGAAAAAGGATTATTACTATAATAAGATCTTGAGTAGTTGACAATAGGGCATTCATGAGCTAAGGTATATCATACGAAGACGAACCGGTTAAACGCTATTGATTTCTGCAAAGTTAGTCGGTTCAAACAATGTTTAGGTGATAATGTTATTTGTGTGATTATGATTTCATACTTTAACTTATAATTTTATAAAATAAACTGCTTTATTACCTCAACGTAATTAACAATAGCCAATACTTTATTTTATGCTAAAAAACAACATGTTTGATTGTTTATTCTTCAGCACAACAAACTAATTTTTACAAACCAATCATGAATAAGAAACATGTTTCGTAGTCATTGAAGCTCATCTTCAATTAAATAGTATACAATACAGTATACAGTGCTTCCTGTAAAGTTAAACAGGGAAATAGCTCGTCCAGTATTGCAGATACGTCGATTATATTCGTATGGCATATCCAGTGGTAGAACACTAGAACATACAGGGGCAATTCAATGGTGTCATTTTTATCAATCTTTTCATTTTAAATAGTATTGTTACATCGATAACCATTAGTGGTAACTACTAAGTCATATTTAGAGAGTTGTAGCGAAGGTTCAATTTAGTCATAATTCAGTGTTGTTTAATTTATTTCCAACAATCCATCCGAAATATAAATGGATGCAACAAGACAGATTAAAACGCACGATGCTGCTACAAAAGCTTCTTTGTAAGTCACTCATATTATACAGTGAAGATGTTTCAATTGTTGCATGGTTTATTTAAATACGGATGCATAAAAATTATAAACTAAAATAACTCCACTGTATAGTATGAATGATTTGCAGAGAGGATGTTGTAGCAGCATCGTGCGTTTTAATTTCTATGGTTGTATCATTTTTCATTTTGGTTGGATCTTTGGAAATAAAATGAAACGACATTGGATTTTGACTACATAGACCTTTGGCTACAATAGGACTTGGTAGCTATGGCTTATGGTTTTTGATGTAAATAATACGATTTTCATAAAATATTTTCAATATCAATAAAATATAGCACCATCGAATTTGCTTCCCAAATGTTCTGATCACATTCCATACGACTATAATCGACGTATCTAGAATACCAGACAAAATATTCTCTTGCTTCACTTGAGAAGAAACACGGTATATGCGTTAATAAAAAAGAGAATGTCCTTCCAGTGAACACAATCTCAACTGTCAATTTAACTTAAAGTGAGGTTTGATGTGACCCCAAAACCTGTCTTGTCATTTGATGATGACTTTGGTTCATAAAATTCGTTTCATTATGCTGATAAATACAATACAGTATGTCATATTTTGTTAACAATGCCAACATATTTTTAAAATTGCATTTGTAAACAAAGTATGTTAATCAATACGTAAAACTAAAAACAAATTACATTTTCGTTAATTTCAAATTTTAATACAATAGTAATTAATATCAAATGTTAAGCACGTTTATTAATCAACATATTCAACAAACTTGAACATGTTACAAATGGCAACGGAAAATAATAATGCATTTCAAAACGTGAAATGTAATTCATTTAAAACCCAGATCAATATTTCTTATTTATAAACTAGTCTGTTCAATTAACGTCAAACATAGCAATTTTAACTGCCAAACAACTTTCCGAACAATCTATTATACATTTAAACGTTTCACTTGAAAAACTCAATTAAGCAACAACATTGATCCAAACACAGTCTACTTATTATCGATTATAAAACTCGACTTTTTCATATAAACATAATCACTGGCAGAGAAAGACGATCGACGAAGAAGATTGGTTTCATTAAAATGCACGCCAGGTTGTATTAGAGAAAAACGAATAAATTTGTCCCAATTTAATTTCATTTATTTTACAAATCTAAAATCCTTACAAAAATTACTACGCAAATTACAAAAAAAAAAAAATACAAAAAATATTTTTGTTTTTTAGTTTTCTATAATCAACAGATTCGGTTACTTAGATGATTAGAAGCTGAAATATCTTTAAAAAACAAACAACAAAATGGCTAACGCTTTGTATTGTAACAGGATCAATTGTCTCTGGAGATTCTCAATCCATGTATCGAGCAAGAAATGAGAGTGGATCAGTAGAAAAACGAAAAAATAAAGTGCCTCAGAAAAAGGTTCAGAAATGAGGTTTAGTTTTATTTCCAACCGCAAAGAACCATCTTGGCCACTTGACCAAGATCACGTAGCACGACCTCTTTGACGCTTACACTTTGGTGCTGCTGCTGCTGCTGACCAAGCGCATTATGAACACTTTTATAGGCTGCCGATAGAATCTCGACTTCTACACAGCAATACTAGAAGCCAAATGGCGTGAAATGACCAGGTCAATGACGTAAGAGGCTTTTATCCCCACAGACACACGGACAGGCTGACTGACACAGACTTGCGTAGGCAGAATCGCACATTAACAGACGTACAACACGTGAACGTGTACTTGTACAAGTAGACTCACTACTGGTTTACATATGCAACTGAAATTGCAAACATGCGCGCGCACAAAAAAACATTCACAAGTACAACCAAGCACAAATAGAAGTCAACTTTAAAAGTAAATTGTCCGTGCATGATACTGTATAATTACATATAAGATTACAAGTACAGTATACTTCACATATAACTGTAAATTGACTTACAAGTACAACTTTACTTGTAAATTCATTCATAGGTAAAACTAACTATACGTGAAAATTCACTAACAAGTAGGCCAACAGCTGAAGTTGACACTTGCATAATAAAACTTGACACAAAATCTTGCACAAGTCGGCTACAAGAACAACCAAATACAAATGAAAGTCCACTTTAAAAAAAATTACACAAGTGTCCGTGCACGCTACTGCACAATTATACACACAAATACAAGTATACGTGTGAATTTACTCAAGTAAAATTTTACACTTGCATTATCGTGCATTTACAAGTACAGGCAAAACTTGTACAACTACACATCGCACAACTGCAAATCGCACAGCAACAAATACCAGCACACTGTACAAGTGCACCACCTACAAGTACACGTTCAAGTACACGTGTAATTTATATATTACATTTATGCAACCAAATACAAGTAAAGAAACAGTTCTAAATATCAGTATACCTACCAGTACAATACCTACAAGTACACGTTCAGTATGTATTACATCTGCAGCACATTTATACAAACAAATACACGCAATACATTTCATGTATTACAGTAACAGTGTATTACTTTTCCAATATGATATTGCACACGACCCAATCCTGTTTTATTCAAGACTGTTTTTCGTTTTTCGAACTATTGACAGAAAAGTTATTTTGTTAAAAAAAAATTAATTTTTTTACAAATCTTAGTAGCGAACCATAGGAAAATATTTTTATTAAATTCGTTATGATTTTCAAATGACGTTCATTACAAATAACACGATTATAACACAAAATACCGTGATAACTTTAAAAGGAATCAAAATATTGCGTTTTTTTCTGTTTAAATATACTGTATTTAATTTTAAAATTCTCCTGATTTTTTGTTAACTGTTTATAAATACACAGATTATACCTTTTTATAATTTTGCATTAATATTTTCCGCATCACAAAAATGTTTCTTATTTTTTTTTATATATTAATTAAATAAATCAGTGGTGCAATGTGAATTTTATGCTTCGGTTAACGATTCCCTCTTTAAATTAAATTTAAAATTAAAATGAAGAGTTCGCATAAAATCTGAATTATTTTAAATAATATTAAACTTGATAAGTTTACTACACCTGGAAGACAATTTAATTTTGTTGAAAAATGTACAAAAAAAATAGAATAATGAAATAAAGTTACTAACCACATATTGTATTATTACTGAATGTGGTTAACGCAGTTTTTAATACAAAGTGTATCATTAATGACGATAACATTTATTTATCTTATTATAATTTTGTAGACATGTTTTTTTTTTGTTCAATTGAGTGATATGAAATTTAATAGGATATTATGGAGAAAAAAATGAAGCAAAAATACAATTGTCATTATGTTGACGATGTCATTAGTTTGCTTTATCATTTGGTTTGACAAATGAAAAGGAAACGTGAACACACCTTAATCTCGAAAATTAATCAGTAATGGGCGATCGATAATCTTAATGATTGGATCGATGTACAAAGATGACTTACAGTATTTTTTTATTTAATATTTATAATAAAAAAAATTAAACTTCCGACGTCACGTACTGTTATTTTAGAAATCAATTTTAATTTAATGCTGGATCACGTTCTATTATAAAATGCGAAAAATCTAATTTTTTTTTAGTTAACACTATATTTTTTAATGATTAAAAAATTTTGATATTAAAGTATTGAGTTTTTGGGTGTATGAAGTTTAATTACTCAATGACATGTAAAATTAGAACAGTTCATATTTCGGTTCAATGAAGCAACTAATTGAGAAAAAAAAATTTCGGAGACATTCGTTGTCATTTTTTTTTGTCATCAATAGATATAAAAAAATGAATTAAAAAAACGATTAATTTTCTGATTTCTCAAAAGTGACATTTCAACTTAAGTTCAAATTTTTCGGTCATTTTTCGACTTGTCATATTCGTTTTACTAATTTAAAGAACTTTTTTTCATTATGTGTCGCTTTTTATAATTTTATAATTAGTAGTTGTATTTTGCAAATTAATGAAAAAAAATAATATTAAGATGTTTTACGAAATATTTTAAATATCAAGTGAGGCAAAATTTACGCAACACAGAAACTATTTGTGGTTTTGTAATAACAAACATATGTGTGAAAAAATTATAATAATAAAAAAATTGATAATAATTACTAATATATTATTATAATTTATTAACTAAAATCTGTTTATATATGAAAAACGATAAAAATATAAAATACAAAAAATATTAAAATACCTTTCATTAATTACAAAAAAATCCTATGGTGCGTGAATTATGGACTGCTTATAATGTGAATACATATATATTTTTTATTTACAAGTAAAAAAATATTAAATTAAAAAAATTTTATTATAAAAAGAAATTCTAAAATTAAATAAAGTCAAACACTGAAAACATAATAACTTTCATATCCAATTTTTTTTAAAAATATAAAATACTTTTCTTTTTCAATTTATCACCGTCATAAGTAATCAGGTGGACTTTTTTTTTAAGAGATGAAAATTGCGCCATGTGATACAGTACCATGATAGTTGTAAGACGGTAACGGGTTTTAATAACAACCCTCACAAGGGAAGAGCAACGACATAAGGGAGTGTATATAGTACGTGTGACCCACACATTGACATTTTGATAAATGTGATGTAATTGGCTCGCGTGGTGAAGTTTATTGGTGCTGACTGCGTCATTAGTTGGTGCTGTGAGCAATGTTGTGCGAGGTGGTCGTTTCACTGACTAGCCATCGAGTAAACTTTTAACGAGATTAGTGCAGACAAAATAGACAGAAAAAGTAAGTGGAGAACTAAACGCGTTAAGAAATACCTGTTTAGATAAAAATAAACCTTTTTTAGAAAAAAAATATAAAACATGTGGTATGCAATTTTCACTACGTAATTTGTACATTACGAACGATTAAACCAGTTATACAGTATGTTCCAGCCAAGCGTTTCCAATGTTTTACGTGAAAAGTTAATATAATTGAAAATTCTGAGTTTTAGATGTAATAAGCAATTTAAGAATTGGTATTTTTATTGACCTTGAAATTAATTTTCAAGCAAATCGCATTATTAAATTTCAAACAATGCGTCGTAAGTATCAAGTCATAGTTTGAAAGTTATACGCAATAGTGCATATAGTTAGAATCCTCTGTCGTTTTCCTTATTTCCAACGAATTAACTGACAAAATATTATTCAACAAATATTATCCACCATACAAAGTACCATGCTGCTGCAGCAGCTTTACTGCATTTCAATTTTGTTATGCAACAAAAGTGAACCTGGGTGTTTGCATGGTTAATTTATATACAAATATAAAGTTGCCTAACGATTACTATAAACTCATTTTTGCTGCATAGCAAACGTACATTTTTTTCTACCTTTACGTAACATCTTAAAATTAACACTACGTCGATTCGTCAAAATTTAATAGAATAAAATGTTCCCCGAACTGTGTTTAGATTTTAAATTTCAGTTTTCTAGGATATCGGGAAGTTGGTCAAAATATACTTTAAAGATGTTCACACACAAACACAAAGACACACAAACACCGGTCAAGCCAAGTTAAATGGAAGGTTATAAAAAATATACTAATTGAAACATATTTATAAGTTTACATTCCAAATCACTCGAGTAAACAGAGTATTAGCAAACAGAATCGTCGAAAAGCTTTTTATAAACATTTGTTTGTGCAGATTTATTTGCACTTTTGGTGTTGACGCACCGGTCACTATAGCTTCTGGGCTCATATCTTTTTCAGACTACACTGCCATAGATGATGGTATTACTGACTGTAGGAAAGTAATCCGAGTAAAGAAAGGGTTGAACAACGGAAGCAATAGTCTGTTGATGGTGGACCACATCGTGTGAACTGACGGCTATTTTGCACATCGTCCTTGGAGTCAACAACTTCCTTCGAGTAAGAAAACCATCACAACTAACGCCCAAGTAGAAAGGCAAACATTTCACATCTCACACTACTGGGAGATAGTACGTAAATGGAAAAATAAAGTTGTTTTTTTTTAAATAAAAAAGTTGATAATTATAAAAACCTGTTTTGATTAGTTGGAAAATGAATTATATATAAAAATTGAATTAATCAGATCTAAAATATTTTGTTTATTACTTGTTTTTAATTTTTTTTTTCTTTTTAACTCGCAAGGATATTTTTAGTTGTACTAAGCTAAAATATATCAAAAAATGTAAACACATTAATACAATTTTCTCTGTTTAACTTATAGAGAATTTTCTAATTGTCCGTTTTTGTTATCATCTTAATTGAGTTTGCTTTGTTTTAATTTTGTATGTTTGATTGTATAATTGACCACATATTGTTGTCTGGCTTTGATGCTGAGATTTTCTTGATCTGATTTTTTGAAGTGTTCTACTATTTGTATAAGATATTTGAGTTTGTGTTTATTTTAATAGCATCACTGCAATTTATGTATCGTTTGTATCCTTACCCATTTGGATGCATTAAACTAACTAACTAAATGATACAATTTAATTTTCTATATTTTTATAAAGCATACTATTTTGATTGTGTGGTTGTTTTGTATGTACTTTTAAATGATTTATTCAATTGATTTAAAATTTGGAATGTCGACACATCTCATTTTTACCTGCATTTTATATTATTACAATTTTTTAAAATTTTTACTAGAAAACCTGAAAAATGTGTATTTGACATAAAGAGGAGATTTTAAAAATAAACTAAAGAAGTGAGCTTGTTCATTATTTAACTCGTTATTGAAATCATGAAGTATTAAGTTTGGTTATAAATTCCATGCTAAAATAGTACTTATTACTAAAAAAGTACTTCATTTCATTAGTAAATGAGATAAAATAAACATTGTATACAAACAAGAATAAACACAATGAACGAATGTTGCGAAACGACATTTGGTTTTACGGAGTTCACTTAATTTGATAAATTTTGTTTATGAATTAAACCAATTACCTTTTTTTGACAGGCATACAGCTAGTTTATTAAATAACTAGATGGTGCCTAGGTGGTAACTAGATAACCCGTGCTGTATTACAGATTACCATCTAGTAACCTTATTGTGCTCGCGGCTTACTGTTCATTATTGGTTTCCATCTTTTTGTTTAGTCTTTTCTGTTTGTGTTTTTGTATCAATTTACTGTGATCAAGGTAATTTTTCGAAAAAAAGGGCCAAAACATTGGTTATTATTTCATCTTTGAGCTACACGGTCAGTTGGTCCATGGTAGGACTTGTTTTTGTTTACCTTTGGAGTTTTTATTTCATAAAATTTTTATTGTCAAACATTTTTTGTTACTTCTCAACTTTTTCCAGAAAATATTTTCAAAGAACGTTGTTCTTTTTCTTCAAAGAACGTTGTTTTTTTTTAAAGTTTGTCGACAACATTAATGGTTAAATTAAGTATAATGATAGTACGCTATTTTAATGAGAAATTGACTTTTTTTATGACTTTTGTCATTCATTTAGAATTTTATTTGAAAAAACAATCAGCAATTATCGTACCACCTCTGCTATCTGGAAACCAGTAATAGCGGAATTTAACAGGGACAAGAAAAAAACAACTCACTGAACTGCCAAGTAGGACAAAGGTCCCCCAGTTAGTTATATTGAAACATTACAAAAGTGATTCTAAAAAAATATTTTTTTGTTATATTTTAACCACATTTTTCTTTTGTTTTAGTTTTTACACAATTAGAAATTTAATTGTGGAAAGTTGGAACTTTTGGAGTGACCAGATTTGAAAAAACTTAAAACCGGAACACAAAAACCATGTATCCAAACATCAATCGATATATCAATAAAAAACACAATAATTTTATTTTTTGCATTACAAAAAAATGTTAATTTGTTGACACCGATTTGTTTGATATACAAACTTTGAATAATCAGATTTCAATAAAGGAGAATTGGATACACCAAAAAGAAGCTTATTATGTAAAAAAAAAACCCCACTTGAAAACGCTATAAAATAAATGGATAACATTACTTGAGTATTATTGGTAAATATTAAAAGTCCCGAAAAACGTTTTTGGGACTTATGGTTAAAATCAAGACATTCTCCCAAAACTGGGATGTCTCGTCACCCTAGCGAAGATACACTGGTGGTGGCGTTAGTGGCTAACATTACTTTTATCACTCGAGATGTTGCTAGTTGCTTTTTGTATTGTTTTTTAACTAACCTAACCCGGTGACGATGGGTATAAATTCTAGTACAGGTTAGTTAAAAACAACACAAAAATTGATTAAAAACATTTCAAGTGATACAAACTATAATAACGCTACCACCAGTTTCTCTCAGCAAACGAAAAAGTACCAAAAAGTCATAAAATCTTGTGTATGCAAATGATTGTGCAAACACTAATATTATTTTGATTGTTTACATTTGCCAATTGTGGCAAAAAAAAAAAAACAAATATTTTTAGAGAAAATATTTTCTTATGCTTTAATTTATATAACAAACTTAGATGTGTCTCCCCTTTGCATTTTGACTGAGGGATTTTGTCCTACATTCGGATTCATTAACTGTCCAAAAAAAACGTATGGGTAAAAATTTACGTTACGTTCTCAAATGGCGACACCGAAGCTATGCCCATAAAGACGGAATCAGGTTAATAATAAAATAAAATTATGTAATGAGTATAGAGGCTGGTCAGATTAGATTAATCAATTAGAAATGTGTTCGTATGTTTCACTGTAACCTACCTCGGTCTTTAAACCTATTTACTGAACTTTTGCTTTTGGTGCTGCCATTTGAGGACGTAAAGGGCATGTTTTTCAACGTATATTCATATATATATATATATATATATATATATATATATATATATATGTGTGTGTAAAATTTAAAATGAATATTGCTTGTGTGCACAAAAAATGTCCAATATAAGTGATGAATAAATGAAAAGAATTACATGTACCGTATGTGTATTAAGAGACATTCTGTAATGTCATGCAATTGAAAACGTCAACGCTACATTTAAGATACTACGTGAGACACTTTGACATGTATTCGCAAGCACCATCATAAAATCTGTTTAGTTTATTTATTTTTTACGTATTTAATAACACATTTGCGGTGTAAATTGACAGATACATACTTATTAAATAATGATCATAATATGTACTCACCCTGCTTCAAAAAACCCACATAAACAACAGCTGTATCTAGCTACAAAATCAAAGAACGTTTGTTATTTATTTTAATGCGTCTAAACAAATTCGCCAGAATTAAATTTAATATTTAAATTTATTGTATTTGAGTTAAAGCATATTCCAATAATATTTTGGATATTACTGTTCATATACAGTAATACCTCACCTCACCAAAACTATATACCAATACCTCAGTTACACGGAGATAGTTGTCGCTGTCATGACAACACTATCGCCAAAACTATCATCGTGTAAACGCGCCTCTATATTCTGAACTGTTCATTTGAATGATTTCTACACCCTATTAAAATAGACTTTTATGCAAATTTTTAAACTCGCAAAGAAAATTGGGAACTTACGATTTACACGTGTTCTGATTTATCTTTAAAGAAATTTACGAGATAAGGTTTTTTAAAATGATATTATAATTTCGTGTTTATTCAATTTAATTTTCCACCAATCAGAAAAGAGAAATTAGTTTTGTAACCTCGTATTTTTTGTGTGCTTATTTTTCAGAAGTATTCAAGAATTAATCAGCTCGAGGTTTAAAACGTAATTATAACAAACAAAAACAGTGTATGTAATTGTCCGTTTCACTTCTATGGAGTGTCACTTAATAAATACTTAATGAATAAACAAAACTATCTAAAACTATACATATTTCCGATTGTAGGGAAAAAAGTCACAGGTAATACTTGAACAAATACTGTATAAGGAAATAAAGTCACAAAAAGGCGTCAAAAAGAATAAAAGTCAAAAAACAGAAATCAATATAATAAAAAGACAAATAAACGGTCAAAGATGGTGAATGATGGTAAAAGATGGTGGATGTTAAGTAATTGAATTGCGATTTCGAGGAAAACGCGTTTAAAAAACTGAACTTGCTTTGTTTTATATGGGCTGCTTTACACTTCTTGCGCTAATATTCGTTGCATTTATTGTAGTTTTGCTCAAAATTATGCGTATGGATGGTAAAAACGTTCGAAAATGTTTCTAGGTAATTTTTGACAAAAATGTTACTTAGCCACTTTTACACCAAACCCTTCAACTAGTGAAAAATATCAAACAAACAAAATGAAAGACCTACGTATCTGTTAATGACTTGCCACTGATTATCTCCGGTTTAAATTAGTTGAAACAAACAAAAAACATATTTTATGCATTTTTTTAATGTTAATACAATCTACATTAAATGTAGGTAGTGCAAAAGTTCCTTCACGATTTTAAATTGAAAGAAAAATAACAGAAATCAATTTAATCTATATGTTTATTAATTCAAAGTACATTTCTTAAGGACTTCGCGAACGGCGCAAATTTGATGCAAAACCAAGCAATTTTGCATGAAATCAGTCATGGAACCAGTTACTAATGACCCGAATTTTGCAAATTCTATGAAAAAGTTTGCACCGAATTTGCTCCGTTTGCAAAGTCCCTTAGAGTTTATTGTAAAGTTATGTGCAAAATATAATATCTGTCAAATGAAGTCTTTCTTTGCGTTAACATATTTGGATAATTGTAGTATTATGTGATTAAAAGAGGCATTTCCTACGTTAAATATTTTTCGAAACTGTCGCAACGATGCTCCTATTTTTCAAGTAAATTGTAACGATTTTAATTTTTTCTTCAAGCATAAATTGATGATAATATGAATATATTGGTGTTTTTAAAAACTCCCAAGTTTGATCTTCAGTCTGCAAAAAAGAAAAACAAAACAAGTTCACTCCAAAAGATACATTGAAGTTTAAAGTCGTGAAGGGACTTTTGAACTACTCTTTACAAAACAGCAAGTTTTATCTCAATTCAAACAACATTTCAATAGCGATCGCTCCAACTGGGGTTAATAAACATGTTAGCACGTTCATTCTAGTACATGTAGTGGTAGTAAACATTTTGTAAACAAATTTTGTTGCTTTTTTTTAACTTAGTAGTATAACTTTTCAGCGATGTATTCGTCTACCATTTCAAACAGACGAAAGATCAGTTATGTTTGAGAAATCAAGTGGAACAGGGCAAATGGCAGCGGGGTCATTTTTTTTCTTCGTTTTCTATCAAGTACAGAAGTAAACTTCAGTGGCTACTTTTCTTGTGTGCAGTGCTTTTGGTAAACGACCAATCACTTTTCAACAGCTGTTGAACCAATGATCCAGAGAAATCGCATCGAGGCTAGGAAATAAGGTGTCTCTCTCTCTCTCTAGTGGGCAGTCGAAAATCGTATGGACGATAGAGAGAAACAAGTCTGTCTGTCTGTCCCAGCAGTTCCTTTTCATCTTGTTTTGTTTTGGGTTTGCCTCGAGGGAGCAGCTGGGTTTGTTCTCACTCGTCGAGTGAACTATACAGGGCTTCTCTATCTTCCTGAATCCATCTTGCGAAGGTCGAAGTTGATGCAGGTTGTTGCCAGTGTCATACGTTGGGATTTTATTCATTTTTTATGTATGTGGTTTTGCGTGAAGAATGTTTGTCCACGAAAGATAACAATATGGTACACATGACCCTTGCAATTTACATTTTTTCTTTAAATATTTAGTTTATTCGTTGATATAAAATCGATTTTTGGGTTGCATTTGATTTGCAGGCACTCCATTGGTTTTGCAGTATAATAAAAAAGTAATTTGTTTATTGAATTGACCTAGATTTTTGTTTGGTCAAGCAAAAGTAGTTGAAAACGTGATTGTTTAAGACTAAAAACAGGGTCAAATTTAAACTATGTTCGTATTCATACAGGTGAAAGAATGCCATTTTACATTTTTAAAGCTTGTATACACAACTGAAAACTTAAAAAGTGATTTATCCACCAATTTATAAAATAAAAATTTGATTGAAAAGGTTTCTTAAATTGAGCTTTTCTTAACTAAATATTTTGAAAGTTGAGTACTTTTTATCCATTTTTATCTTTAATTTAACTTGACTTGATGTTTTAAACAGTCTTCAAAATGGTTCGATTTTTTCAAATTGTACGCGTCCTTTATAACCACGTTTTTTCACTATATACTGTAATTCAAATTTCACGATCAGTCATGTCTGTCCGACATTGTCGGAAGACTCAGTTTTTGACGGCAGTATGTGTGTACTACAAAACAAAACTGCTCCGTGATTCGTTAAAGCACAAGAGACATGCTCAATCAACCAATCACAAAGTTGTATGATCACGTGCAACAGACATGCTGACGTCAGAAAATGACTGTTTGGGTGATGTAGGATAATTTAGCCTTTAGTTTGAATACTTTTTACATATTCCTATAAACAACTATAACTATTGGTAAATTAAAAGAAAAGGCACTCTTCGGTTATTTGGCCAAGAGCCACCGATGGCGTTGCAGCTCGAAGATGGAGTGTTCGATCGATCACTGTTTGGTATGTTTTGATTATTGTGGTAAACATGGACTTTGGGTTATGATGACATGAGTTAGCTTAGGCCTGGGACAAACCCTCAAGTCGAATCGGACCAGTAACTAACTCAGCAACCGATCATCGAAAACACAAGAGTGCGTGTGTACCACAATAATCAAATCAGTGATGGATCAACTACTCCACCTTCGAGCTGCAGCGCTATCGGTGACTCTTGGCCGAATAATCGACATGTACCTGAAATTTTTTATTTTAAAATTGAAAAATAAATATTTATCAAATTGTCAAATTTTCAGAAAACAAATTATTTTTCACTGAAATTTTTACAAGATGAATATTTTCTCATTGAACTTAAGTTTTTAATACCATTTTGTTTTCTTTAGCTAAACTTCAGTTATTGGCATGTTGATAATGAGACATTTGATGGATACTTTGCTTCCTCATAGTTTGAAAAGTTGCTACTAGGTAAAAAAAAATGATTGTTTTGTGGAAAGAAGACAAATATACTCTAAAAAAGTTGATCGATTTTTTTTCTCGCTCTTCACAGAAGGGATAAAATATCAAGAATGTGATTAAGAATAATTATCCCCAAAAGGAAGTTTCTAGAGATTTTCTAGCTCATTAAGTAATTACTGGAGGTTTATGTTTTCCCTTTTTTTTTCTCATTTATTTTGATTCCTTTTTTTTCATACTTTTTTTTTGGAAAGTCAGCGACCCTTACAGTAATAAACGATTACTAATGGGTGCCTATCGCAAGGGAGGCAGTTCGGCTCAGGACCTGTGTTGCAAATAATTAATCATATTAACACCGATCGATAGTAAAGAAAATCCTAGTTGATCATATTTCACAGCTTAAAATACAGGGGTTAATACACCAGTTTTAAAATCTCCTCCCGAAACAATGGATTAATTTATGATAAAATTCAGATAAATTATTCAACAGTTGTAGCTTTAATAACGAGTAGTCTACATTAAAAATGCTTTATTAAGCATACTCTTACGGGCGGTAATGTATGTATGTGCAAAATACAATAAAAAACCAAAAAAAACCGCATGTTTCGATTTATGCGAATTTCAATTAAAAATGTATGCAATCTTTGAGTAATTCCATATTCGATTTATGCGCGTATTTGGTAATTCCATTTTTTATTTCTGCACATTTCATTTATGCGAATTTTGATTTTTGCAAATTTTGATTTATGCAAATTTCGATTTATGCAAATTTCGATTTATGCGATTGATGAGTAATTTATTATTTGATTTATGCAAGTGTTGATCAATTCCGTTTTTAATTTCTGCAATTTTGGATTTATTTATTTACTGGTTTACATACGATATGTTTTTAACATTAGATTTACGCGGTTTTTGATTTATGCGGTTCTCGTTTTATGTTTTATTTGGCACATTGAATTATACAATATACTCTCACAAACGACTGTACGTTCAATTTCCAGCTCGCTCATTCACAAACTCACTCACAAGTGAAGCTAATATAAAGAGTATACAAATATGTTGTTTTTTTTATATCAAATTGTTTATTTTCTATGTATTAAATATTTTGCATTATTCGTTGAATGTAACAACAGTTTAAATCTGATTTACTAATTTTGAATTTAGTTCCTTAAATTTGTTTTAAACTATGACGTCACACACATACATATACGACCTTTTAAACTCGTAAATTATGAATACTTCTCGGAAAAGTTATTTGACTTTTGTAGAATCATTAATTTCCTCATTAATATTAATTTTATGTGTATTCCGTTTGTTTCAGCGAAAATCTTCTTCTATAGCTGTTTATCTTGTCCACACTAAATCACGAGTAGTTATAATTTATGCACGAAGATTTATAGAGCAGGGTCGTGACATTTTGTCGCATCTAACACATTGCACCTTAACGACTACACAAACTAAATTCTTATATTCATAGCTATTCAAACATCTACATTAGTAAAAATAATTTTATAAGACTTTTTGTTCCACTTTATGTCTGTCTATTTGTGCAGGCATAAATTTGTTTTATATGGATAAACCGATTTTAGCAAAAATTGTTACCAAAGGTTGGGGGATAGGGTATATGATTCTCATGCTTTTCATACGCTTATTGTTTATGCAGTTATATTACTACTGTATTAATTTAATAAAATTCAGATTATGGAGGGAACGAGAATGCCTCGAATGTAACAATCTATTTGGTCGCGAGACTGTAGAGGAACTTTAAGAAGATAAGTACTTGAAGTTTAACTAGGGCACCGACTGACCATACGGCTATGTCATTTTTCCCTCAGACTTTATTAAGTCAGAAAATACAGAAATGACAATGAGACGATGAAGATGAAATGGGGTTTAATGATGGAGGAAACAGAAGAACCCCGAGAAAGTCTGTTCAGAACTTAGCAATTATCTTTTCGTGAATGAACGAACTAGCGAAAATATGGGGAGTTAAACTCTTGTAAAATAATTCTTCCATTAAATGAAACACCGACCATCTTTAGCACACATTCATCGGTTGATGTTAAGACCATTTAAGGGTTCAAAGTCTGTAAATCACAAGGAAAACAACATCTCACGTGAATACTTTGCATTTATGTGTCTATATATGCTTTATATGTGTGTTGTAGACACATGCATGTTTTATTTACACCAACACCTGTGTGTCAATGTTATGCAGTATCCAGTCGATCATTTTCTAAAACTTTGCTCTTCGTCTTCTTCTACCTTGTTACCCTTCTCCCTTTAGTGTTACCAATCGACTGTTCCAAACCCCATTATTTTCTTGGTTGAAGTAGGAGCGCTCGCGTCAGTCAGCGGCCAGTGACGACGACTAGCACCTCGCAACTTGCCTACCATGTCATGCCCACGTGAACAGTCTAATGGAGAATAAACAACGACCTGTGGTGTACAAAATATACATTTTTTTCGCAATGTCACCTGTTCAGTTCGACAACTACAAGAAAATGTAGTTTGATCCCCTTTTTGGTACCAGCATTGGATTTTTAGTGATTGCAATTCGTGGTCAGTGACGTTGGAACACATCAGCCTGGGACCAGTGAGTTGACTCCGATTCTCGGTGAGTACTACAAACATTAGTTTTTTATTATTTCCTTATTTTGTTGAGGTCAATATAGTGTAAATGTTTTGATATATGATGTTCAATGTTGACCATATATTTTATCATTTATACCAACAAATAAGTCGGTAGTTTTTTGATGTGCGCGTAGAGATAACGAATCGATAGGTTGTTATTGGAATTTGTAAAGGTGTATTTCATGAAGTTATATATAGTTCTATATACTAATGTATATAGCTATATATAATTA